>PTEX01000020.1:842951-1001834 GCA_003342815.1 Eudromia elegans
AAAAAAAAACAGAAAAGGTCAACAAAGAAACTTTGTAAAAATAAATAAAAGAAAAAACAAAGCAAAAGCTCTTATTTCTTTCCTACCTTGAGTCCCTTTCAGTTCAAAGGGGCAGGCATTGCACAGTATGATAATCATTCATACCAGCCCTACCTTGTACATACATTCTCTCTTCAAAAGTGTTTTTGTTTCACGATTACGGGAAAAAAAAAAAAAAGAGTTTTAAAGAAATATACTATACAAGTTTGGCAGCACAAAGTCTGTGATTTTCTAAACAGCTCCAGCATTGAAGTAAAGTTAAAAAAATGCAGTAAATAATCCATCTAGACAGCAATTAAATAAAAATTTACTATAGATTGTGAAAAGCAAAAGGAATTGTAATGCAGGTATCTGCAAATATACACTTTTTTCAAGAGCTAAAATCAACTGGTAGATCTACAATGGGATGTCCAGAATAGCCTAACGAGCTGTTTCGCTGTGTCTGCAGGCCCATGAGTTTCTGCAAAGGCTCCCCGACAAGCTGCAAATTCCTTGATCTCAATCAAGATCACAGACTTGTTGCAAGAACTCCAAGAACATACAGCACCCCAGTCTTGGAGAAGCTGTATACAAATAAAAGTAACATGCTAATAAAGACTGCCCTTCCATCCCCTTAACAACTACACYGGCTTCTACACAACCACTTTCATCTGACCTAAATGCAAGCCTGCTGCTCAAAAGATCATTCTGTCCTCCCTTTCTCCACATTACACTCATGTTAGTGCATATGACCCAGATGAGGGAATTGATTGGTATGGACTGTTTYGATGGAGGTTGAGTGGCAAGAATGGAAAAGAAGGAAAGAGGCCAAGCTAGATCACTTCCAACATCCAACTCACTGCAAGCTGGAGGCAGACAGATGTGTGAGATTCCTTCTAGCCAACTCTCACATCAGCCTGAAACAACCATGAAAYGACAGCCTAAGGAAGCCACAATGAAAATTGCTACAAGGCAGCTATAAGTGTCGCATCACGTATGAGGCCATCTCTCCCATCAACTTCCAAGCCTCTGATATGATTCCAACCAAACCTGGTTGAGCACTTGATGCTCTGAGATAATGAGGTTGCTACAGGGCGAGTTCCCAGCTTGTTAGAGAGAACTTCCAGAGAACTAGGGAGAAGGGAAGAGGAAAGAAGGAAAAAAAAAAAAATCAATTAAGGAAAGAAAGGAAGGAAACTCCTCATTCAGAACTCAGACSTTTTCCAGTATTAAATTCAACCAAACTCAAGACAGATGTGCTAAAAAAAAAAGCTTCCTTAGTAACAGAGCTCACAGTATATGGGCTTGGAGGGGTGCAGAGGGGACAGGAGAAATACACAGGAAATAGGTTGGAAAGATACTTAAACAAAAATAATTCTCTTAAAAAAGGGGGAGGAGRGGATAAAAAGAAAGTAGGTGAGAGATGTAGTACGCAGAAACCGTCAAATGTTACTCAGCAATCCTGAGTGTTTAAAGACCTTTTTTTATGTTGCCTCTAATAAGTTCATTAAATATCTGACATGACATTGTGGAAACATTTGTGTCTAACTGAAATAGCAAGTTGTTTTTCTGTAGTTTATTAAAAATGTCATCACTTCAAATAAACTGTAATTCACCAGTATTTTATTCCTCTTGAGGGCTGCTAGATGAAAGGCACTGTGGCCCAGGGTTAAAAGTCTTTCTCATCTTGGGTGGCAAACTAARCCCCTCGGCTTAGTGGCATTAGATAAGCTAAGGAAGATTTCTATTCTGTATGATCAAGTCTTTGATATAAGAAACACCAAGTAACACCATCAACATCRTGCAGTTTTAAGGAAGAGATTCCCTCCTCTTTCCTACTATCTTCTCTGAAAGAGAAGATATAAATTTGGCTTCTTTAAAATTCAGGTATGTTCAAAGAAGATTTTGATACAACTCTCATGTACTTTACATGAATGTTAACATTAAGAATGTTAAGATTTAGCTGACAAAGCTAAGCAAGATGACACAAAGGCACTCAGCTCAGATGAGCAGGTAATAAATCTTTCRGAAGATTCTGCCAACATGAATCATGCAAGAGAATTAAAGTAGCCTATCCCATCATTAGGGCCTGAAAGGAAACAACCATTTCATATTACAAATGCCTAAGTAAGCATCCCCATAAAATACAAAATAGTCCCTGAATCCAGAATCCTGACACACCAGTGRTTGCTTCAGAACTATTAACCTTGATGTGTAACTGGCATTAATAATATAAAGAACATGGCACAGCTCTTGACATTTTATAAGTTGCTGCTGCCACCAACAGAAGCTCTGTTAACATCAAAGACCTTTCATTAACTGCTTGTCATCATCCYTGCTATTTACCCTCCTGAGAGGCCCAACTCCTTCCTCTCTCAAGGCCTGGTTGGGGATTCAATGCGAGCCTCCCTGKGCGAGTACTCACAATGGGCATCCTCTGCTCACTCCAGGCTGACAGCTCTGCCTCACACCATCTCCTCTCCCGGGCTGACAGCCCTCAGCACTGGAGATCCTTYTGAGAAACTTCAGAAAAGCTTCCTCCTCGTGAGGCCACAGCACTCACACCAACTTTGTTGTTGATAAAGCAATGCATAGCAAGACATGCAGAAAGGAGGAGGTGACTMCTTAAGCCAACACCAGTGTCAAGAAGTAGCTAATCAGACTATAGGAAAACTAAGTGCTAAATATATAAGACATCACCTTCATATGCTGATATATTTCATTCTATGCCAGCTCTAATCATTTACCTTCTCAGGTCCTACCTAGCAAAGCAAAATATTTGGACTAAGATGATCCCCTTCAGTGTTTACTTCTGAAGTATATGCATGCATCTTTAGTTTTTAGTGAGTTAGGGGCTAAACTGACCAGTAGAATTTCTTTTGAAGGCAGTGTATGGCACCTACCACCATGGATAACTGAGATAAAGAGGTTCATTCCCTAGCAATGCATTAAAAAAAAAAAAAAAAAACCAACTTTATCACTGCTATAGTAGTTCTCCTTTTATTAGTTCTTTATCACTATGTTTTAATACTGTGTAACCTTAACACTATTTACTTTTAAACACTGCTCTCAAGTACAAAAGTATTGTTATTCCCATTCCAAAATGGGAAGCCACAGAGAAGAGATGCAATGCTCACAGAGAAAACTTGTGACTTCACAYAACATGTGAGCAACGGCTATGCTTCTGTCTCCAGCTGCTGAGCTAGCTCTGGTATCCTCAGGATATCCTCTCACCAGTGGTTCTCCTGTACTTCACTTTTCCATTTTCCCAATAACGACCACTATAGCCTGCAATAGCAAACGCTAGCTGGGAATTCAGAATTCCAGAAAAGCAAAGTCCTGCAACAACCAATACTGGGAAGCCAACTTTTAGCTGTGTAAGAAAGTAAGCTACGAAGCCACAAGCAAAACAGCCAGAAAAYAGCATTCTCTAAATGTTTCAAAGTTATCTATCAAGCGAATCTATGCTAAGAAAAGAAACCCAGCATAAGCACTGCACAGAGTTTTGTGAAGAAAGGCCTAAAGTWTACATTTAGCAAAGCTAATTTGCAGTCACCTCTTTCCAGCATAATTTTCAATTGCTTACTAATGTCTTCTTGCTTTTATTTTTWCCCCAGGTGCTTAGCCAACATAATGAAAACAGCAAGCCAGCTCACCAGCTAGCAAGATGAACTCCATCATGTGCACACTGAGAGAATTTTAGTGTGTATTTTCAGATACTTTTGGTCAGAGTTAGCATTTAYGGTACACAGGATCTGAAGCAGATGCTAAAGGGCTCACAGGCAGAGGCAAGAGTTTGAACAGCAGCACAGCACAAAGGAAAACCTATGGCCTTATTGCAGAAAAATTAGTGCTCTCAGCAGTAAGAAAAAAAATAGTTTATATCTGCTCTGTATCATCTCCTAGTGCTGACTGATAAAAAGTCRGTTTTTTTGAACCTCTGAGAATATCTCTGTACACAGCTGTTTTGTATATACTCCTGACTTTCAATCAAGAAAGTTTAGACCTGGCTAAGAACCCACCYAAGAACCAAGAGCACTGCAATAAAAGAAAATAACTCGCTGTCATAAAACAGAGGAAGTAGAGGGTTTCAATGGTTTCCTGTTAAGAAAGAAATCTGCTTGAAGTGACGGATAGCAAGCTATTAGCTCAATTTAACATAGAAATTCTGAGAGGCCCTATTAGTCATTTAAGAGTTTAGAAGTTAACCAATATGCAGTCTTACCAGGGCAAAGTCATTGCCGAACTACGGAAAAAAAAAAAAAGACATTTAATTCCTTACTCTTTTAATAATTTAAATTCCATCATCTAGTTTGTATTTGTGATGCTATCTGCATTAAAGTATCTAGTACTAAAATAGAGTATTAACAGCMTCRAGACTGCTGGTACTATACGCATGGCATTTATCAATATAAGATGCTTAAGGAAGCATTAAAGCCTTTCTTACTACGCAGTAAGTGATCCCTTCAGTAGCGGAGCTTCGCACAGACCAAACAGTCAGCTAGRAAACATACAAACAGTATCTCCAAGCAGCACAGTTAGTAAGAGCCGTTTCCATAGAACTGCAACACATGTGAAGGGGACGCTCATTTCTCTGAAATAAAGCTCAAAGGGAAGCGCTGAGCTCTAGAATGATGCGGAGGAGCGCGACTTCTTGCGCTTCCCGCGACCCCTTTCCGCACAGGGTATAACACTCCTCTTCTCGCAGGATGTTAAACGGCTGTAAACTCCCATCAAACGCCCGGAGCGGCCCGCGGTCCCGCGAGGCAGCGGGAACGGAGGCAGCGCCCGCGGGCTGCGCTCCCGCACGGCCGGCAGCACCTGCAGCCCCCGGCCACCGCCCTGGCCRCCACGCGGCTCCCTCCCCAGCGCCCGGCCCGGGAAGGGCCCCGCACTCACCCGGGCGCGATGACCTGTCCGGGCCGCGCGCAGAGCTCGCGCACCACGCCGGGCCGCTCCGCCTTCACCTTGCGCTCGGCGGCGGCCCGCGGCGGGCGGGCGCAGCCTGCGGCGGCGGGCGGCGCGGCTGGGGTGGCGGCGGCGGGCCGCGGGGCGGGCGGCAGCGGGGCGCAGAGCGCCAGCACGGAGCCGATCTGCACGGCCGCCCCCACCGACACCTTCCACTCGAGCAGGCGCAGCGGGCGCGGGCCCGGCGCGCGGATCTCCGCCATGAGCCCCGCGGGGGCCTCGCCCGCCGTCCCGCCGCCGCTCTCGGCCGGCCCCTCCATGGCGGCGGCTGCTGCTGCCGGGGCGGGGGGAGGGGCGCTATGGCAACGGCCGCACCGGTAACGGGCGCCGCGGGACCCTCGGCAGCGCCGGCGGGGTCACGGCCCCGCTGCGCAGGCGCGGCCGCCGCGCTCCCAGGCGGCCTTAAAGGCGCCGCCGCCGCGCGGGGCCCTGGGGAGAGCGGAGAGCAGGAGGGAGGAAAGAGGAGGAAGAGGCGGAGGAGGAGGGAAGGAAATGAAATAACAATAGGAAAAATAATAATAATAACAATAAAAACAAGCCTCGCGCCCGCTTCTTCCCGCTCCGGCGAAGGAGAGCGCGCTAAGTCCCACCCCCGCCCCAGCCCATTTCCGGATCCGCGCGGGGCGAACTACGGCTCCCGGCGTGCAGCGCGCCACCTGCCCGCCCCAGCAGCCCCCGCGAGCGTGTGTGTCGGGTGGGGGCGGAGCGCGGTGCATGCCGGGAGCCGTAGTCTCGCTCCCGGGCGCGGCCTTTGGCGGCGGGGCTTGCCYGCGCCCGCCATTTGCCGAGGGTGCGAAGTGAGCGGCGTGGGGCCGTACGTCGAGCGCTGAAGGTAGCGAGTTGAGCGTGCCTTAGCCGTACGAGCTCCAAGTGTGTTTTGTGCACGGAGAAACAAGTCTCAGTTCTGGTATTTCCTGATGTCCAAGCAGGCAGCTTCTCAGAAACGTTCATTTCCACAAGGGCCCCTCTCCATGGGGTTCTGCCACAGGAAACAACATCGTTAGGGAAACCTGAAGAGACCGTGAAAAGTATCTCCAAATTCCCGGGGCAAAATCTTGACCTGTGCTTGGTGATTGCCTTGGTTAAGTGATCTGTATGTGCAAGAACTGAATGCCCATACAATAGTATGGGGTGGTGATAGCAGAACCGCATGACAAAGGAAAAAGGTGAGGCCTCATTTGCCCTGAAAATATCATGAAACTACAGTTAGTCTCTGACATCCCCTTGCCTGCTAGTCTCCCTCACCTAGTACATGTTCTTGTAGCTAAGGTCACACAACTTTCTGAACAACTGCCATTTTTTTTGAAAGCTGACCTATCATACAGCTAATGTATATTGTAACATCCTATCTACCCCATCAGATGCCTGTGGATGCACAAGGATAGATAATATTTGATCCCTCAATGCAGTTTTGATGCATGTAAGAGTTCATCATGGCTGTCCATGCAGGGCTCTGTTGCCTTTATTGCAGAATTGGCAATGTTATTTCCCTGGGAAGGGATGAGGTAAAAGACCTCATCTTAACAACACGGCTTTGCTAGTTATTTGTTTCTAGGATGGAATAATCTTCAGCAATAATGCTGATCTCAGAAAGCCTGTAGACCCCTCCTCCCACAAAAGCTATTTTGTAGTTTCCTTTGTGTCTGTACTTAATAGACAAAATTTTCATCCTGAAGAGTAACAAACAAAACCTACATATTGATTTTAAGTATTTCAGATCACTTCAAATGCACTGAACAACATTTTGCCAAATAATTGCACTGACCAATCCTGGACAGACTGAGGGAAAATCCCTGACATGGCATCTGATGAGAACTTAGAGAGAAGAATCTGTAATTCTCTGTGGTAAGCATAATCCTAAAGGAATATACTATGGTAAAATGCTTTACTTCATGTCTAGTATGTACCAGATTGCTTACATCAAGAGGCAGATGTTTTCYTCAATCTTCCCATCAAAAAAGGACATCAGAATTTAACCATACCTATATATTTAACTACATAGCATGAACAAGAGCATATGGTGTAGATACCACCTTCCTATAACTGTGGAGTGAAAGCATTGGGATGGTGGATATAACCTTATGGAGAAGCATCTATTAAAAATGAAGAATTTAAAAACTACCTGCATTAGGTATGGCAGACTTCTAAGAAGGTAAAGGAGATATCTTGCACTTTATTTACCTAAGTTTTAAACTGGCTTACCTAAACTTCTTTTAAAATAAAACTTCTATTACACTCCATTGGCTATTCCACTTTTAAGGAAAACTTGCAGTGCATTATACGAAGCACCTTGAAGAGGACCCGGCTGGCAGCTTTCCTACCCAGACTGACATCTTTGGTGCTGTGGGTGTGTCACAGCACATTTACACCACACGGATACCTGTCCGGGGGAGGCTATGGGGCACGGGAGGCCAGCCTCATGGAGCAAACAGGCAGCCTCACAAAGCCTGCAAATGGGCAAAGCCACTGAATTCCTCATGACGCCCACGGGAGCTCTGAGGACGGCCGTAAACAGGGCAGGATAGTGGCTCGATCCAAGGATGCTCCTCTACCCGAGGGCTGGGTGTGCAGCTGAGAGCACTGTCACTCCCAGCTCTTTAGCAGGCGTTTTGAATCTGCCAGCTCCATAGTGCTAGATGGCCACAGGGCCAACTGCAGGATGTAATTTTATTATGAGGGCCCTATGTGAGCTACTCCTGAACCACACAAAAGTTCCCAAGAACTGCATGCAGGGAGCTTCTAGTTGTTTACCTGCAATTTCTAAGTGCCAGAGCTCTGCAAGGCAATATTGCCTCTTAAAAATTCAACAAAATATGGAGACATTCACCAGCCCTCGCAGCTCTTCCAGGCTGTGCATGCCCTGACATTTCAGTGGATGATAGACTTTATCTGGGGAAGTGGCATAGCCTCATCCCGTGAGCATTTCCAGTAAGAAGGGAAGCTTTATGCTCCTCAAAAGTCTGCAGGATTTACCAGCAGAAACTGGAACAGTTTTTGCTGTATGTGAGCGCCCTGTGTAAAAGAGGTTTGGGTATTTTCCACTGTGGCAATCCTTTCCTCTTTCTAGATTCTTGACTTCTCAGCCAAGGACCTTCTGCCAGAGTTTCTGCTGGCTTTTACAGATGCAACTCAGGGAATGAATTTAACACATGGAATACAATAAAAACTACATTCAGGGCTTGATCCCACTAATGATGATCTATCTCAAAGTTAATTGCCTTCAAAAGGCAACACTGCAAATCCTTAGCATCAAAATAATTATCAGGCAGCTTAAATGTGCAGTGTTCCCGTCATTAACATTAGTAGGTTTTTTGTGTGTTTGGAAATGAAATCTTTGTGCTCTATTACCATCTTTTTTTTCTTTTTTTTTCTTTTTTCCTTTTTTTTTCCCTCTCTCTTTTTTTCTGGCAAGTATCATTGGCAAAACTATGCTTTTCGATGGAAATATAGCAGAGACTAATTTAGCTTCTCAATTTTTATTTTTCTTGGGCAACCTGAAAGAAAAAGATGTAAAAAAGAAATTGTCTGTGAAAGTTGGTTACATTTTCCCTACTACTGCTCTACAGTAGGGTTATTTTTACATCGCAGGAGCTACACAAGTGTATTTGCAGCAGTGCAAATATTTTTGCATGAACATCTTCCTGTGTATCAGTGTATAAACTGGCTCACAGCAATTCATTTTTACAAGAGGTTAATCCGTATACACCTATGTGAGTGTGGCTACCCCTGCATAGCCCAGCATGGACACATGCTTTTGGTCTTGCCCTTGAAAACCCTGGAGGAAATTGTTCTTACTCATAAAGTAAATCATTATTTACTTTGTTGGGGCTACTCCCTGATGCCTAGGGAGTCATGCTTCAAACGTCTTGAAGATCACTTATTTTTGAAATGCATGCTTCAGAAACATGAATCAACACTTCTCCCTTTCTTTAGCAGGGATACATATGACTTAGGATCCCTTCCCTCCACTGCAGGAGGAAAACGAGCCTCAGCTTGTTCTCCATTTACCTGGGAAAACAGATAGTAGAAGCTAGTGACAGAAATTCCTGTGCCGTCCAAGCTCACTTGTTCATAAGTTTTAGACCGTGTCATTCAGCAGAAAGGAAGTCTGCAAAAGAATAAAACATATTTATCTTTGCCAGTCTTTGCAGCTCTAGAAGGCACGATGCAGAAGGCCCTCCCTGCTGACACCACAAAATCCACAGCATCTGTTGCACTGGGTCCGGGAAGGCTGAGCTGACTGTGACTGAAGTGTCACCTGCCCGTGGGCCATAGTCCATACGGCTCCTCACACAGAGAGCACCTGTAAAATGTAGGGCATTTCAGGAAGAGCAGGACACAGTGGTGAATTGTTTTGAAAGTGGAGAAACCCAAGGAGACGGTCTGCATGACTTTAGCATGCTTTGACCAACTACTAGTGCTGTCTGGAGAGGAAAAATTGCCAGAAAAGTATGGGAATTTTTATAATTGAAGCCAATTGTTCATCTTGGCTGCAAAACTTCAGCACAGTGATTTTCCACCTGCGGTCTGCTGACCCTTCGAAGGAGCTCATGGATGGCGCTGAGGAAGGACACTCTAATCTCCAGTGGTCTCCAGGCGTGCCATCTTCTAAGGGGCACGCACCTCTGCTGTAGGATGGATAGAGATGCAAAACAGCAAAGAGCTACAAAGTCCTGCCACAGTGTGGAGTGTGCAAGGGTGCAACAGTTATTCAAGCCAAACCCTCTTGCCCTTCCCTTCGCTGTGTAATACACGAGCCTGCAGTGCAGGAGAACAAATCCCTGGACCAGACGAGCGTCGCAGGACAGGTAGATGGCAGCAGCCACTGCGGAGCAAGCAGGGCTGAGCCGGCCGCTTGCTGCCTGCTCCCGCACGGTGGCACAGCCGGGCCGCTTTCGGCCGCCCACGGAACACGTTCCTCTCCACTTCCCGCTGAACGTCCCAGAAAGAGAAATGAGGTTGAAAACACTGAGTATAACACTCTAATTCAAACCACATAGATGGAGAGAAAAAAAAGAAGCCGCTCAGCCAGGGAGATGAGAAGTGTGATGTTTCATCTGCACTGGAATCGGTAAAGTTTAACAGGCAGGACTGATGAGTTCAGAAGGGGCTGCAGGTAGTACCTTCTTGCTTGCAGCGCATTAAGCCAGGTCCAGAAAGCCAAGCAGAAATGAAGGGGAAAGAAGACAAAGCGGCTGCACTCAGGGATCCTTAATCAAAGAGAAGAAAGGTCAGAGCACGGCGGAGGAGATAAGCCAAATCAAAAGTGATCAGGAAAGGAGGGCAGATGGAGGTGATAACAAAAAATCATTTGGTCTAGTGTCTCGCTGAGGGAAGAAGTGCCTGGTGACAGAATAGCCATTAGCAGCTGGGAATGGGCTGAGGCAAGCACCATTTTTTTTTTTTCTTTCCCAAAACAGGAATGAAAACGAGTACTTCTGAAGCAGAAAGGGGAAGATGATACAACCACATAAATGATCAAAGGAGACATACGATATACTGCGTTAGCATAAGAGACTGGAATGGTAGCTTTATAAGATGGTCTTACAGACCATAAATTATGTCGGTAGCATTAGTTGTAAGTGTGTGAACTGGTGAGAGTGGAGTTTGGTGTGCATTACTAAGGAACCCATAATCATACATTGAGACACTCGGAAACAATGAGTGTCTGCATAAGATGAGACTAAAATCCTTCTTCCCCCTTTATTTGGTCTGAGCCCTCTATATGCGTGGTGCTGAGACTTTCCTATTTCCTTATTTCCAGTTTCTCTTCCAGGAGAAGAGAGGTTTATGTCCCGTGCTCAGCAAGGCAGCGCTTGGGCTCACCCTGGTCATGCCAGCAGGCAGGTCTAAGGCACAGGGGAGAGAGGCTTGGCTCCACAGAGGAGCCTCTGTCAACATGTGCTCCGCTCCTGGTCCGGCTTCTCTGAGGTCTTCACAAGTTACACACGGGGAAGGCAGCTGCAAAGTAACACAGTCCTCACTTACATGCTGCCTTACAGGAGGGTGCCCTTGAAGAAGACACACTGGGAACGAAGAAGGCACAGTACCCTGGGCTGCCATGCCTTTGTTTTGGGGCAAATGTACACATCTCATTTTGGCTAAAGTGCTTTTGTCTCAGAAATGCAAGGGAATGGACATGCAAGGGGTGCATGTCCAGGGGGACAGGGTTCAGTAGTTAAATTCTGTTTTTGTAGCAGCAAATCATGGCCCAACAGAATTACGAGCTTCAGGTGTGACAGCACACACCAGAACCATCCTCACGCAGAATTCAGTTTTGGTCGAGACCTTCTGGTAAACATTTTACTTTTCAGCTGCATATTTTGCACATTATTTACATGACATTTCTTTTTCTCTCTTTCTCTTGTTGGCTGACTTCGTGCCCTTTTGGCTTGTCCCTTTTTTTCCTTTTAAGCCTAGTGGTGATTCACTGGAAAAAAATCCATTTAGCCAGTGAGTAGGAATTTATGACCTATTTACAAGTGAACGTCACTGTATTTTTCATAGGCCAAAGTCAGGCCAAAAACTAGTCCCCAAACTGCTTTTTGTAGGTGACCATGTCAGCTTCAATGATTCCTGAGGAACCTGTAGCCTATCTGCACTTACCTTACCTGGCCTATTGTCCCATACTTGATGTTTTCTCATCTACTTGCAGGGCAAAATAACACTGGGATTATTTCCTCTGTCTTCCTTTTTAACAATGAGTTTATTCTTGGGAATGGACAGCATGTCTTTGAAAGGGAGAAGATGTTACACTGCAAAAACAACTATGAGAAATAGCAGCAGCAGCAGCAGCCAAGACTCTGCTGTCTGCTATAGTGGTGCAGTGTCTGAAGTCACCCTGAAACATCAGACGAATTACTCTGACTTAACGGAGAGCAGAGCGTGCAAACAGAGCCCTGGAACAGGAGAAATCTGCTCATTTAACAGCAACCTCTCTTAACTCAGAAACCCTCTACTCCCAGCAAAGAAGCTAAAAGACCTGGGAGATGCTGCTCCAAGGATCAAGGATCCCATCATCTTCATACTGTTTCCTACTTCTCTCCTAGTGAGTGGAGCACGGATTGCCGTGATCCCCGTGTTGGTACTGAGCTGCTGCTAAGCGTGCTGCAAAGGACACTTGGCAGGATAAGCCTGGTGTCTGAGAGCTGGACAATATCGTGTTTTCCTAACTCTCACCAAAGGATGGCAGTGCAAGATTTTAATTTTCAGCCTCTGTTTATACTGTATGAGTATGTGTCTTGTGCGTGTGACAATGTAGTTAGACAGAAAATTAAAAACAGTAAAGCTTTTTTCCATTCTGAAAACAAAGATATGTAGTAGTTTCCTGTCAAATAGGGCTGAATTATGAAAACACGGAGCCAATAAGAAAGCAATGCTGCTGCTGTGCACAGGGTACTGCCATAAAATACCACATTTCAGAGCAGCACCTCGGTTTTGTTTCTATGCTGACTATGCCGTTAATTGATTAAAAACCTTTTACAAATTACACTTTGGTGGCCTCAAGGTCACCAGGGTCTGAGGGGCTTCTGTGTCGAGCTGAGACCCGCAAACTGCCACCACGGAGGCACTTCGGGCTTTCCCCCCTGTCCCCAGCTTGATGTTCCCATTTTCTCCTTTGCATTGGCGTTAACTTTCATATAGCTGCATGGCAAAGCATATCAAGGAATTTGATTTGGATGAAAATATAGCTGGCAAAAACCAATCAATTAGTTTTTAATGTGATTAGTTCTCTGCTCTGACCTGCTGCAGAGATGCTAGCGCCGGCACAGAGAGATGGATCGCACATTCCAGCAGCACCTCATACTTTCAGTTGGCTTAACACAATTGCAGAGCTGAGGAAAACTTTCAGGCCCGGGCTCTGTGGGTTGTTGGTTCCCCTAACTTGCCTTTGTGGATGCACTTCTCTAGTACAGTGTTCACGACAAACTGCTGATTATGTAGATTGCCCTGTGCCATTTTGGTAGGATGCAGTGCAGCAATATATCATCACAGGCAAAGGCAATGCAGGGTTTGAACAGAGCATTCTGCTTTGAACCTTTGTTGAAACACACCCAAGTGCCCCTTTTCCCTAATACACCTGTATCCGCACTAGCGGATTGCACCGATCGCAGAACTAAGTCTGTACAAGAAGACTCTGCAGGCAGCCTCTGAGACGCTGAGTGGGTATTGACAACTTCTGTAATATCACAGTCACTGTGATTATATGGATTATATGAGAACCCTTTTTTTTTCTACTATAAAAATACACAGTTAACAGTTGAAGTCGAAAATCAGAACTTATTCTCTCAAAAATATGAAGTCACTTTTTTTTTTTAATTCATCTTTTTAGGGTGATGGTTTGAAGCTGGGGATTTATGCTTTTCTAATCCTCAGCAAAGGCAGTCCTGTGGTTTCTCTCCTTCCACATCATTCCAGGGACTGAGGGAAGAGGTGTGTTTGGATTTGAAGACAGAGAAGTGAAGACTGACTGGGCATTCTAGGAATTTTACTTTGAACTCATTTTCTCATTGATAAAAAGAGCTCTGTTAGACACAAGCAGGGGCATGAACTATGTTCGCCTATTCATGATTCTGTGATTCATGCAGACTTTCACTGGAAACAGTTCGAGTTTTTGTTGTCATGTTAGGGAGACTCTTCAAGTGGTAGCTCCCTGTCAATGTTGTTAATTTTTAGGATTAGATACATGCGTTTAATAGTCCCAATAGGCATGTTAAGTCCACTGAAATTTAAATAAAATATACAGTACCAGCAGCCCTGCTAATGTAATAATAAAGGCTCCATATAAACCCAGCAGAGCAGCACTTACTTCTGCTTTCTCCCCTTCTCATCAGAGGACAGTTTTACGTTTCAGAAGATTTCTCTGATGACTGAGATATGATCTTGCTGCCTCCAGTACCAGCCCGTGCGTAGCACGAATGTGTATCGGAAGACTTAATGGAGGAAGAATGCCCTTTACAGAGCTAAAATGCTGGTGCTGCTTTTAGATTGCCTGTCAGTCTTAGATTTGAGCCCACATCAGAAACATTTCTGAAATCTGGTATGTTACTTTGTAGGAGCACTTCAGATAACTTGTGGTCTATAATGARGAATTCTTTTTTCTTCAGGTTGTACCTTTCTCTCCATCTCTTCCAGTGGGGTAATGGTAACTGAAAAGGGGCTCAGAAATGTATATTTAGTATGAGAAGTGGCTATATGCTACATTGTCCAAATAAAACTGAGGAAAAAAAAAAAACAACTATCTGTTCACCTTAAAATATAYGAAAGCTTTTTCCTTATCTTCCAGACGTGATGTAATTAGGATTGCCTCCTCTCGTATACAGAAAACAGTAACATGCAGCACAAAGAGTATGTTTGTGTGAAACAACTATTGTAACCCTTCAAAACAATCCCATCTGAGTCCAGATCTGCTGCTTTGGAAGGGGGMAATGATGCAGAACACACCATTTTGAATATCCATCCATGTTTTACAGTTCCTATTTCAGAACACTTTCCTTGGGCAGGGGATGGAAACAAGAAGAGGGAGTTTGGGATGAAGGCGCAGAGAGGAGGAGATGGTGGAAACCAGCAAAGGAAGCAGGCAAAGGAAAACAGAGAGAGGCATCTGATGCCTGCTGAGGACCTACTGGAAGGGGGCACCTCAAGAGAAGCTACAGTTGAAGAGCAACAGAGCAAGTGGCATCACCTAGACAAAACTGCATGCTCACACATGTCAAAACAGATACTACATGAGCAACATGAAGGATACAACATGATACAACATGAAGGAGACCACCTCATGTAGGAGGAGGACAGGGTTAAACCTCCATTTCCTGGCTGAAGCCAAACCAGCCCCCACGTGCCTCCTCCTTGGCACCCAGCCAAGCAGGTTGGTGAACCCCAAGCCGGTGGCTGTGTCCAGAACCGCTCTCCTCAAGAAGCTTCCTCCGACGGCAGCACCAGGGCAGCAAGGGAGGGAGCGGGGCTGGTGTGGGCGCTGACCCGAGCCCGGAATAGAGGCCCGATTTCCTGCGCCTCGGCCCTGTCCGCAAGGGCATGGCGGCCCCACGCAGAGAGCTTACGTTACCCAGCRAACGGCAACGCGAAGCCACAGAGAAACTAAATGGAGAGAGTAGTGGGCGTACGTCCTGCGCGCAATGTTTCCCTTTCGCTGCGCGTTTCTCGTTCACTGTTATTTTTGCATAGCTCTGTGTGACCGAATTCCCATCAAACGGCCTTCCACACCTCAGGCAGTTACTCGAGAGAGAGGCGGCCGCCGGGCTGATCTGTGCCTGGAAATGAGAGAGGCACAGACACACAGCAGGCGTTTGAGCASGGGCCGGTAGCCCGGCAAGGGATATATGAACCACTCCGGCACAATTCAGTTGTTAGGCAAATGGATCAAGCTAAAAAGGAGGAAAAATGAGCCCCTTTCAGAGCTGTACATATAAGCTGGACGTTTGTGGAGAGTGAATGAGTGGAGTGGTTATCAACAATAAAGGAGTAATAAAAAGATAAGATCTTTGCATTCCAATTAAAAGAAAAATCATTGCAACAGAATCAGATGTTTTCCCTAGAAGGACTCTTTGAGGCAAAGAATTTCTCTCCAGACAAGAGACAAATAACACCTTTCTCTTCCATTTTATCAAGTATTAACCTGTACGCCTCTGKTAGTAAAAGGCACAGAACCAGCACAGGGATTTCTATTGCAGATGAGAAAACACATCTATTTTTCTGAACAAATCTGAAGAAAGATTGGCCCAATGAATCAATGGGGTGGAGGGAAACCAAGCCATTAGATTAACATCARGGGAAACTTTAGAGCAAGACGGCTGCTCTGATGGAACCCTGTAAGAAATTAAAGAAACAAATATCAGCTTTGCTTCCCCTTCCTGCCACCCCCACACCAGCCACATTTTTGCAAAACACACCATGCAGAAYATGCGGCCTTGATGGTAATGCTTAATTCGGTGATAGAGGCTTCTCCCACTAACACTTTCAAAGCTTCAAACCAAAGAAAAACAAGTATCAGACTAGATGATTCAGTGACAAGTCTTCAATATTACAGGTGATATATGTGCGAATGCCAGAGTTAATGGATTATTCTTTCCTTTACCATTGTTTCAAAATTGCCCCAAAGTAATTAGAGTGATACCTAAGGGTTAATCACACATATTACTGAAGAATTTAGGTCAACTTCTGTGCTTTTGCTCCCTATCAGTGCCAGGCAGATAGAGAGATAAACAGAAAGTAATTTTCATGGACTAGCCATAAAGATCCACAATAGGGACTGCTGCTTTTTACAAAATTAAAAATGCTGTTGGTTCAACTTCTGAGAAAGCCTGCTAATTGAATAACCAAGACTGCAGAAATTATTTGAAAATAGGAGGTGCCTCATAATCCTTTATCAAATGTAATTTTTGTAATTTAGTGGCTGAAAATTTTCAGGTGGAAATTTGAGGGTTTTTTATGTGCTCAGCAAATGTAAGAAAAGTGTCTGCTTACCCTGTGATTCAAAAAGAAAATGCCTGAAAATGTGGGGAAGTGCAACATTTCAGCTGACCTATTCAAGCTAAAATATCTTCATTTGAATATGGCRCAGTAACACCTCCTAGAAAGTATAAAACAGTGCCTTGGTTTCCTGGTTCTCATCTATGAACAAGCCTCCCACCTGTACTGAGCCTCCTTTTGGGCTCCCTTGAGGGCTTTTGTCCCTGAAGGTGACGACTGTAGTGTATCACGGGACATGTGGTTTGAMGAGGAGGCAGATGAGAACTCTGAACTGTAATGAGATACTGCAGTTGCATTTCTAAATCACAGTTTTGAAGATATCAGTCTTTTGTTGAAAGATGGTAATTTTCTTGTAGGAAATCGCTTCTCCAAATTTTCCATCCAGAACTTATGTTTATCAACCTCTTAATTCCCAAACCAGTTCTCCAGTACTTCCTTTCCTTTGACAATTCACTAATAGCTTCATTCCCTTCCCTATCATTGGCTCATCTTTCTTCTCATGTACGAGTGTAGATCAGCTGAAACATGTATATTGCTTGTCTGTGGTAAAGAATCTGATCCTTTACATTACCTTTAAATCTCAAATGTATTGAAGAGTAAGGTAGAAGATGTTTGTAGCTGTCATTTGTTTCAGAACTGCAATCCAAACAGAAATGCATTACATCCTCTCTCTTTGCTTTTTCATTATTAAAATATTTTAACAGCATTTGTCAGAAGACCGGTTAGCTACTGAACAGACCTCCCTGATAAATAGATACAAATTCAAATTTGAAAGCACCAGGCTGAGGTAATATCTACACTTATTGCTTATGCTGAGAGATGTCTTGAAAGTAATTCAGCAAGCTTCTAACTCCAAGGGGATGCTTATTCTGTAATCCAAGCAACCCCCTCCAAGAATGGGTACATATATAAATCCAGMCACTGTCCCAGACCAAGATTCCTCAAGCAGGTACCCAAGTAGTGCCTTATACTCATCCCTTGTGGTCAGTGAGTATAATGAATGATGAATGCATCCTTAGTAGAAAGATGACAGTTACTTCCTCATGCCAGGGGGAATACCCAGGAGGGCACTAATAGATGTCACTTGCAAAAAAGTGACTGACCCATTGAACCTTTACCTTTTTGCAGAGCAGATATTAGCTGTATTTTGATATTTCTTTAAGTAGATTTTAATATTGCATGTTTCATGAAAAGCGCAATGCACATTTCTTGAAAAGTGGTTTCCAGTACTGAGCAAAGGATTTGTCTAAGCAACCCATTAGCAAGTTACCAACAGTCTGGTAGAATGTTATATGGTAGAAAGATACATTTTAAAATAGGACAAYGACTGAGCTTTGGTTTCAAATACAGAGTCGAACGTAATCTCTTATGTCCCAGCTGTATGATCAGGCTACTAATATGGGATAAATGTCTCTCATCCTSCCTTGTGAGGGTGTCCCACTTAATATCAATAATTAAGTATTTATTTGATGAGGTATTTGAACTCTCAGCTCCTCTGAATTTCCCAATCAATGGTTGGAGAGTCAGGATGTCTTCTCTCTGCCTTCTCTCTTCCCCCTAGAAATGGAAGCACTTCTGTACCAAAGCCTTAATAGTTCATATAMAATGGAACATTTCCCACAGCGAAGATGGAAAGAAACCAATCCCTTGATACCCATCACAYCCCCAAGTTATATCACTAAT
This sequence comes from Eudromia elegans, assembly GCA_003342815.1. Lineage (NCBI taxonomy): Eukaryota > Metazoa > Chordata > Aves > Tinamiformes > Tinamidae > Eudromia > Eudromia elegans. The sequence goes on from PTEX01000020.1 coordinate 861,111, forward strand.
TAAAGATTTGGAATAATGACGTTGGGTGCAGGAACCACTGTTGGATGGTAAAGAGGTTGGATCCCACAAAAACTCTTCTTTGAGTTGAACTTAAACCCTTTGTGGTCCAGTCTTTAGCTGCCAATTCCTTTACACCACATAGATGAAAACAGAACAAAAAGGGGGGACAGAAGAAAGACTGAGCCATAATGAAATACTATTAAAAATATTACCAAAATGTAATGCTGAGGTACATATTGCAACTCTGTTGACTTTCATCAGCTTTAAAATATATTATTAAACCTGCTTCCTTTAGTCCATTCTGAATGTTATATTCTCCATTTATATTAACTTTGTTTTCTTAATTTCAWTTTTAAAAWATTATCTTTCAATATTAAAAAATTACAGTTTCCATTCTCTGTTGCCCTTCACCTCACCTTGTCTGGTTTAGCACAAATGCCAGCACAAGAAAATGCACTCTCAGACTTTACTCACTCACTAGGTCTAAATATTCTGTACTAAATTAAGTACAAAACCAGTCAGATACCTGGTACGCTGGAAATATGGTTTTAACCAACAGAATTGTGATAGTTCAGGAAACTATGCACCAACAATCAACAAGAAGTCTATCCTGGTGAGTAACGGGAAAGATTTGTCATGGCCTTCTCCCTCTAAAGTATTTACAGATGAACTCTGCATTCAGAAACAGTTAGGCACCTTACACTTCTGCACACAGATGCATTTTTCCTGAACAATATRGGAAGGACAAACTTTTGAATTAAAAAAAAGAGAAGTTCAGATCAATCATGCCTATTTTCAGCTTGTTTTAAACGTGCTGTTTCCCTTTTTTCTCTAAATAGTTTTCTATGCGATTGCTGAAATATCTTTATAAGAGAAGTGACAATACTCAGACTAGGAAAGTCCCTGGTGATTTTCAAACACCATTTTATTGAGATTTTTTAATTAAAAAAAGAGATCTAGTAAGCACATCTGTCATAGAAACCCCTTATCATCATGACTGCAGTTTAAGTTTTATGAAGAGTAACAGAAATGACTACATAGATGTCATGGGTTAGTCCACTGAGGTCTCTGATKTTATTTAGGATGGCATATTGTAAAGGGTAACTGTTATATGCAGAAGAGTTTGACTTAATCAAACAAGGAAATAGGCTATACAGATGACTATTTAGTTGTATTAAAATACAGGTTTAAAGGTTAAAACTCCAGGTTTAAAAGATTGGTGTGCAGAGTCATGGGAAATGAAGACACACATGCACCAACATGTGTGTATTAATTATTTGCAAGAATCATAAACTTTTCCTCAAAGTATTTTCTCCCAGCAATGTCCTAAAGAGTAAAGTTGACAGCTCTGAAAACTGCCTTTTTTGTTTTTGCACAGTATGGCTACAACAAGGATAGATCTAGTTGAAGATCTCTCTGTCTGGCTATCTAATTTTCCCAGATCCTGAGAAGAACTTGGAGGAAGCAAAGAAGCGAATTTTTCCTAGGAAATCCATTCAGAGCATCCATCATAATTTTGGAGAGGATATCAAGAAGTTAGTCATAACAGGCAAATGCTCAGACAGTGCAAACATGCACATTAGACATCCCTGATATGCACCTTTATCAGATATCTGTAATGTGCARAGAGGATTTGGGAAATTTAAATATATTCTTTAGGTAGTGGCTCGGTTCTGTCAAATCGTGTTTCCTACAGATAGGAGAGAATGTCAGATTATCTAAATTATGCCATTTGTCTACTTTCTACTGCAGAAATCACGCCAGGAGTCTAGAGAGCTCCCTACTGCTCACTTTTGTGGTCAAGTGGCAGGAGGTGAATGATTCCAGCAGACCTGGGCAAAACAGATTTTCTTTTGTGGACTTCTACTGTGTTCTCAGGCAACGGTCTAGCAAAGAAAGGCTAATGACTGAGGTAACTTCATCTGCAGGGAACTTTGTAGAAAGTTAGCACTTAACCTATTAGGTAGCTTTTAATACCACCGACTATGAGAAATTGATAACCTGTCTGTATCAATTAGCTAGGCCGGACAGGATCAATTCAGAAACCTTCATGTTTCTTCASAGGAGGCTTCAGTCAGCAATGATCAGTGATAAATCATACACTCCAAAGAGTCTTGTTGTATATAATAATGAAGCCTGATTTCACCATCATTGCTTACTGTACACATAAATGTGCTGAGAGAACTGATCCAGTGTCACAGCCCACGGAAATCTTTGCACAGTGATGACACCTAGACCTGCATTACAATCTCTTCTGACAGTTTCCTCTTTATACTGTCCTGCCAYCAGCCTGAGACCAGGCAGTGAGTGTCAACCATCTGCATTCAGTCCAGGTTAATTGGAGGAATAATTGAAGGGGGACAGCTAAGAGCTGTTATCTATATGCTGGTKGACCTTCTGTTGCCAGTGGTTTGATGCCGGGGGTTTCCAGCTGCAGAACAGTTARGTTTGTCTTGTTTCACCCATCCATCAGCTGAACAGACAGTCAGATAATACTGCTTTCAGACTGAAAATCTTAGAAAGCACAGCCTGTATCCCAGACGAGCCTCTCAGCGCAGCCAGTGGTACTGCAGAGCAGATTGCCGTGACGCGCTGCACGTCTCTGTGGACAAGGGGTCGTGCAGCACACGGCTGTCCCGCCACAGTCCGCAGTGCCAGCGCTGCCCGGGGCTCTGCACTAAGCAGCTGCCGCCAGCTGTGCTGCCAGCAGTCAGAGTTCACGACCATTTTAGCATGCAAAATTGAAAATAATACAGGGCGAGGCTGTGGTGTTGCCTGTTGACCTGCTCTTGCTGCGGTGATTCACATCAGCTGAATTGAAAGAGCCAGMCCTGGCACAGTGCCACCCTGAGGAGCAGGCATCTGAGCCCACACCATTGACTTCCAGTGCTTTTAGCGGTCCTGTTTTCCACATATCTGTACAAGCCACTGGACTCCTTTGTGTGTCCCCATAAATTCTTTGGAGCTGGAGATCAAGGGTATTTATACGTGTGGTAGGGTTACTAGGGGTTTGGTTTATTCATACTGAGATGCCATGGAAAGGTATGGCCTACCTAGACAGACAGAAAGATTTGTGACCATTTCCTGTCCCTCATAATTGCTGAGTGCTTGGATCTGCTCACAGACACGGTGGTGAGTCACCCTTCAGACCTTCCTCTTCCTGTCACTCCAGCCCTATGCTCTGTCACCCTGGGTTCCACAAGAAAAAAACTCGCTAGGAAAAACTGACTTTCAGCTTTGACTTCTTTGGCCTCCTTTTCAATGAGACTGTGAAATGAAATCACAGCGTTTTGCTTTCTGGTGCTTCCTACAAGCTCTGTTGCCCTCCKTTCGGGTGTAAATGAAGCCTGGCTCTTGTGGCTCAGCGTCGTCTTCGCGTGGCTGTAGCTAGCGGTTGGCTGAGCACCCAGCACTGTCACTTTGTTTCATAGCCTTGTCACCAGAGAGTAGCAACTATAAACCAGTTGCGTTAGTTTGTTCCTCAGGTGCCCACCTGARACAGACACCCAGCAAYTGAGGGAGATTTTTCTGAAAGCAGCATTTGTTAAAAAGAAGGCAAGCAAGCAAACAAACAAAACCCAGAAGTACCACCACAAAACATTTTTGAGGCTGCCTGTTCCAGCTTCCATGTTGTGGTAATTGAGAACACTCCATGAGGACGGAGGCAATTCAATAGCCCGAGCTAAGCAACCATCATATGCCAGCAATGGGAGGTGCCTGTTGGTTTTTGGGGTTTTTTTTGCGTGCATTAGAAGAGCCTTCATGACAAATCAATCTTCTAAGGCATTTCTAGGGACTCCAAAATGTAACAGGCCACAGATTTTCAAGGGTAATGGAACAATTATCATCATCTCATGTGACCTCTAAGCCAAAGGTTTCACCTATGTTCTTTGGTGAACCCCATCACTTAGGCTGAACTTGAAAATTCACAGGCACATTTAAGACTTAGTGTCTAGAAYCAAGAGGTCTCCAAGCATCAGCAGAGGAAGAGAGGGTTGACTTTCCAAGTCAGTCACGGACAGCTGTCCCCAYCAAAGTATTAGAAGACAGTTCCAGACCTAAATACAGCTAGTCCTTGTGTTGGGCCAGCAGTTACAGTTGGGTATATGCTGACCGTATGCTAGCCTAGCCTCACATAGCAAAGAGACTCTTCCCACGCTGCACARCCCCATGTACACCATCAGTTAAGCAGGTACGGTCTAAGCTAACCCGTCCTCCGTGCTTCCCTCATTTCCMACTGCTCCTCGTCTGAGGTATCGTGACCGACAACATGAGGACTCCGTCCACTTCAGTGCAAAAGAAGAAAATGAGCTGGAGTCGCTGTGGCTGAACAGGACCATACAATTAATAATTTCCAGACGGTGCTTTCCAATAATGAAATACACACATGACTCATCTACTGGGCCATCAGAGTTAGCTGAAAAGGTTAGATTAAAAGAATAAAATAAAAACATAAGCAAGCACATCAGCTCTGAGCCCATCAGCATTAGGGGATTTGCTGAAGTATGATCAGAGACCTGTTGAAAGCATTAATTCCTTGAACTGGTGAAAGAAAGGACACACAACAGACTGCATGTCTCTTTTCTCTATATAATCTCATCCCCACAAAAGACTCTTCCTCTCACTATCTTTGATATCTGTGGGGGTGGAGAAGGCAAAAGGTTCAACTTGTTCTTCCTTTAAGCCCTTTTGAGATATAAGACGTGGAAAAAAAAATGCAGCACCTACAGCAAAGCTAACCAGTCCAACAATACTAGGAAATGGAGATGCATTTCCTTGAGGGTTATCACCCCGTATCTGCTCCCCCACCCCGCCCCTGCACCCGAGGCACACGCACGCCAAGTGCTGGTGGTGAAAGTCCTGCCCCCTTTGCCCTGCAGAGGCCCTGCCTTCCTCCAACACACGGTGCACGCAAGGGCTTTTCTCCTGGGCCCCTTATTGCAGTCTTTATGGAATAACTGACCTGCTGCCTCACTCCCCTTCTATTTCCCTCATCTTTGCGAGACAAATTGCCCTCTATTCTGATTTATTTTTTTTTCTGGTGTTCTTCAGATCTTCTTGGCTTTCAACTGCTTCAGCTGCAGACTCTACTTAATATTGTGAAATCTCTGAGTGTATGAGGATAGCAGCCTTTAATATGTATTTCTGAGTGTCCTTGCACTGAAAAAGTGAATCTCATTGGTGAGTGTTGGTGTAAGAAACATGAATGCAATTTCCTGAAGTTGTGCATGAGACATGTGGGAGCAAGAACATACCTTTCATATCCTGCCAACTTGATTTCATAAGGTCTTGGAGAACGTCGACCCTAGGGACAGCGGATAGCCAACTTGTTATTTTGTATAGCGAGTATTTGTTATGTGACCTTTACACGAGCAGGTCTTGCTGTATATTGGAATATTTTTGTGCCTATTCCTCTGCCCATGGCCTACGGTTAGGCTATTCCCAACAGCAATTCCATTACACCATATCCTTCCTTTGGAGACCCTGAGAGTCTCCAAATTATGAACTGTCTAGCACAGTAAAAATGCTAATTCTTAAAAATGGGTTGTCCTTCATTCTGAGAGTCTAACAATATCAATTCAAAGGTTTCCACTTCATCCAGTACCAGAAACATTTTCTCACTATTTGGTTCTTGCACCAGTCAGAGTTTAAAAAAAAAAAAAAAAAAGAAAGAAAATGGTAAGAAAAAATTTGGGGTACAAAGTAGAAAATGCTGCTGTTAGCATGCTTATAAGCAAGGTCAAAGTTACTGTAAAATAGATAACTTTTATTTAATGTCTGCTTCCCACTCCCCACCAGTGCTTTACTAGCTAAACAGCTAGTAGAGCCTAAATTCTTAGAGCATCCTTGTCAGGAGGGGGGATAGGTAAACACAGTTATCACTGTTCTACAGAATGAATGAAGTGAGGCAGCCCAGGCTCTGAAGCTATGTTTATGCTAATTATTCTCTAGCATAGACATAGAATAACTAGTATACAGTAATTCTGTACTAATGAAAAAACCCGGGCTATTGCCCCTTTCCTATCCCTGCAAACGACTGTCACAACATATCTTGCATCCATGCAAATTTCAGCCAAAACAGGGTGGCTACTTTTAAATTACCTTCCGGGAATGGCTCCCAGGCTGCGCGTGTTCCCAGAACACGTCTAAGAATCATCCTGGGGGGATGTTAGTTGGCCCTGGTCAATGTGTAGCCCTGATAATTTCATATGCTTTGGCACTCAGTTCATGAGCACAGACATAACCAAAGGGCCAGGCAACAGCCACGTTGCAGAGCTTGGTGTGTAATGCTATGCTTAGTTTTTGGTATCATCTTCTGCTTTTGTGAAAACTGACTCGAGCCTTTTCTGCCTCTGTTCCTGCCTTCCAGGAACTGGGATGAGCTGCCACTGCCTCAAGGTATCTACAGCAGACATGTTTGTGTCTTCCTGGACCTCCTCTAAACAGGGAAAGAGCACTGCTGGAACTCCCATGTGCTGTTTCAAAGAATTTAATGAAAATATTTACATTATGAGTTCCTGGAGTTACTGCCTAAGGACTACGTTGTCACCCACACAATCTCCAAGGAAAACGGTGTTGACTGCCTGTGTAAAACCCTGTTGAGAGCAACGGGACAAGACGCTGCTCCTCTTTAGAATGGGTGGTAGATTCTAACCATAGAACTCTGTATTACAGAGGAAAGAAAAGTCGTGGACAAAATGCAATGCAGAGCACAAGCAATGCTCCACATCTCTGCCACGCTCTCTGCAAAAGCCATGGGTCTGAGCAACTGCCAGCCGGTGCAGCTCTGTGTTGAATGTGTGGGAATCCTACAGTGCTCTATTATAAAGACGTTTAATACCCTTATTAAAAGCAAGCATACATTCTTCATTTGCAGAATGTGGGCCAAATTAATCTCTAGTCAATTATACCCTATGTATTCAAATCCCCTGTTTTATTAATTAGTCCCAGAGCTAAGTATTTTTTTTCCACCACTCTGTCTACCACTACCGAAGCAGCAGGACTTTCATTATTTTTCATGCAACGCAGCAAATTGCTTCCTACAATTTAAATCCCCATTTATCTTGTAAAAGTCGAAGGCTTTGAAGACTGTGGGAGTTGAGCCAACATTACTGGGGCATTATATTCCAAAAAGGCTGTATGTAACCTAAGATGCACATTTCTATATGCAACTCATCTACTGCTGTGAGCAACATATCCAAGTCTATTAGGGTGGGGTTTACACATTTTCTGAGCATCTATTCTAACCAGTTGGAACAGCAGCAGCAATCTGCTATTGAGATCCAAACAAAAACTGTTTGTTCGTGCTTCAGAGAAGAAAGGTGATGTAGTAAAATCACTACCAGTCCTGAGCAGAATCAGGATGCCTTTGACACTGAATTGAAAAGGATAAGAAATTATAGATACATCCAGACAGAGGTAACTGGTAGCAGTTACAGAAAAATTAAATGTTACTTATTTCATCCCAAGAATGTTTAACATCAAATCACTTCAATGCCCTCAAGAGCCTTCACTTACATGCGGTGCATTCAAAAGGTGTGCACACACTTTAATTTCCATTCCAGAATTCGTTGTCTGCTTGGAAATAATAATAAAAAATCCTTCTAAGTAAAACTTCCTGTGCTTTCTCACAACCTTGTCACCGCAGGATTAGACTCCTGTAACCTGCTTCACTTTAGGCTACCGCCCGAGATCATCCAGCGTGTGAAGCCAAGTCCAGAGGGCGGCAGCCTCATGTTGATCAGGGCTTAAGGTGGCAGCACACAGGAGCGGCGCTCACCAGGACGCGAGGTATCGGTGCCGACCCCGCATGCCGGCTCGGTATCTGGCGCTGGATGCAGGTTCTCTCCTCGCAACACAGCGGAGCCCCGGATGGGAGCTCAGCCGATCACCAAGAACAGCAGCGGGGCTGGTTAGCCAAAGCCGCCTGCGCCCTGCGACTCACTGCACTCACCGGCCAGCGTGCAGCTAAGCTCGTGTTTTTGCCTGAGAATTTGGAGGGGGAAGGTCTGAGGGATGGACTGGCTTTTCTCTGTTATGAGCTCATTAGGTGTAGCTTGTTTCGCTCTGTTTTAGTAATAAGCCTCCAATCTCAGAAATGGTTTAAACTGTTCTTGCAGTTAGCACCTGAGGTGCCGGCTTACTGCACTTGTGGGTTTGACATATCCCTCTAAGCGGAACCTCTGGTTTACCTTATAAAGTACTAAAGAGCAAATCTAATTACTGTGCTTCAATGAGAAATGTCTGCATCAAGTCAACGGGACACCAGAGACAAGCGCTGAACGCTTGTTCCAAACCCAACCCGTGGAAAAACAGAGTCTGAGCTGGTTAACGTACAAGTCCGGCAATAAGGCACTGTTTTCTCCTGGGCGCTAGAAAGGGCTGAACATTCAGGCATCTGTACGTGGGGCAGTAAATGAATTGAGTAAGTGACCCCCGCTATCACACCAGGCTTTGCCCTCCACAGTGCTAATAGAAAACGCGCTGAGATGATGATGATGCCCGTTAGTGGAGGAGAGTCCTGACTATGAAGTAGTTATGGAGTTAAAAAACAACTCTCAGGCCCATAATACAAGGCAAGAACCGATAGCGATAATGGAGTTCTCTAATCCCTAAAATTGGCTTCTCTGCAGCGATAAGCTGAGTGAAGCGAAGTTACGTGCCGAAGCATGTAATGGAACCTAGTTACGATGATGAAGCTGTAAAAAAAGTCCCTTTTGTAACGAAGCACAATCGAAGTGTGAAATTATTTCGTAAGATCTATGCCTAGTTGGAGGGAGATGGTTCACGTAATCTCAGGCTGCATGTTGGGAGAAGCCAGGAGGAGGGCAGCGCTTGTTCTTACCGAAGTGATAGTCGCGTCTTTGAAAAAATGATCACGAATCATCTGTAAGGGGGAACCACTGCCACACAGTGCTCTGGTTGGTGCATACGCTATCAATTGGTAAGTGGTCATAACGCTTCTTACACATTCACAGAAGCTTGTGTGTTAAAATTGTTAAAGATACCCTTTTTAGGGGAAACATTGGAATATGTTGATGATTTTTATAATTCCTGCTCAACAAAGAGTTATGTTTTCCCATGCAGGCACATAAAGCTGTGTTCTTAGCACTAGTGGGTAAGTGAGATATTTCAAAATAAACACACTCACGGATAGATTTACTACCTAACGACTGCCTAATAGAAGTTATGTCATCCAAAACAAATGGCTGGCAGTGATACTAGTGCCCAGCAGATCTCCTTTTAGTTTACTCTATTGATCCACTGAATATTTTCCACATTATCTATATCCAGCCTTGAAGACTGCTCGTCTAGTACCTAGCCTCTCCACGACAGAAAGCATCCCGCCGGTACCACTGCACACATCCCCTGGCCCTCGGGGTCACAGCTCCCGCTGTTTTGCAAATGAAAGGCCCATCCCTGCAGCTTTTACCCCGTCACGTGCTACTCCTCGGGGACTGCTCAGCAGGTAGCGAGTGCAGAAGCCAGTCCCAAACCCGGCTGCCCGCCTGCGCATCCCGCGCCTGCTCCGAGGGAAGGCGCCTCGCGCCAATGCACACACTGCAAGGTTCCCTCTCCCCAGGTCACACCACTGCTCAACCACTGGCAAAGCTGTGGCATTTCTCAACCTTAGATTGCAGCATAATTTTTTACAGAAATGTTTCCCTATTTTTGTAGCTAAGGAAACAGCCTTTTGTTTCYCTAGAAATAAGCCAAGAATCAGGGGCCAGGCCACAAAATACTCTGTTTTATTACAAAACCACCAAAACGTGATTTCTCACCAGTTTGGCTGGCAGCGAGAGTATTTCGCACAGCAGCACCATGTCCTGATGCTCTCCTGGGGAAGCGAAGCAACAGTAACTTTGGCTGAGAGTTAGCACTATTTTTGGAAGCTTCAAAAGTATCTAGGGAAAGTACTTTTCACTTTTATTCATATAAACAGTATCTCTGTTTATTAAAAAAAAAAAAAAAGTGAGAAATGGCTTCTCTTCAACTTCAAATGGGTTTGACAATAAAATTCTGCTTATATGAAGGTCTTGGGAGACACATGAAGCCTTCTGATAAATGGTGAGGGGGAGCTGGATGATGAAGAGAGGTCTTGAAGACTCAGGAAAAGGTGCTTTAGAGTCCTGCCCCTGGAGCCCAGTGAAATAAAGGTTAATTCACTCTAGATCCCAGACCTTTGTTTCCTACCCATTACTCTGACATCCCATCATGGGGATGGGCTATGAGGAACCATACAGTGTTTTCCCTCTCAAATTAATAAAAGCCTAAAGAAGTCATTTCTGCATTGAAGAGAAAAACCTTCCCAACTACAAGCTTAAAACTCATGTAAGCCCACAGAATTTAAAGACCATGTTCAAAAGCCTTGCTGAATAAATGTGTTACTGAGCCATGGCCAAGACTTCTTAAGTTAAGGTGCTATCACCCATAGAAATGTTAATATTCTCAATATAAAAACAATAAATGCTTTGTTAAAGGAGAATAGGGGTTTTTTTGAGATTTCTGGTTCATTCTCTATGAGAGCATCTGGCGAGATCAGGGATTCAGAATAAACTTAATGAGTACAAATGCTACAAACCAGAAAGCCCAACCAGAACAGGAAACTGTGGGACGAGCCAGGCAGCGCTCCTCTAGACAGCTAAGCTGCCGTTGAAAGCCTCATGGTTCTGTACATGTTACTGCTTTGCTGCCTCCTCTCATTCTGCAATTAGATTTTCTTTGAAGAAGARAGAGAAGAAAATACTAGCACTTGGCACAGGACAAAACTAGGGATAATTTTATTGTCTATGSATCATCTTCTTCACTGGTCTAAACTGTCTGAAGTCCATCCTCCAGTGCCCATCAGCTAACAGCATGCCTGTGTTTTTAGACTGCTAAAATACATGGTACGAACAGGAAACAAAATAGTTTAACACTGTTTGCCGCTGCATACTGATTTCCAGCACCTTCTTCTAACTTTCTTTTTCTGTCTTCCACCGCTTCTGCGGCAAGCCCTCTGCTCSTGCAATGCCCTCTGCGACTCTCGCTGCAAACTCTGGGCCAGCACATGTGTTTTAAGCACCCGCTTAGAGGATTTACTGGTTACGGCTGGAGCGATCAGACACGATTAACCCAAGATTTCTAAACAAAACATCAAGGAGYCTGCAGACTTTAAAGATGGCCTTAAAGACCCGACTTTAAACTTCTGTGAAAATCTGGTTGGGTTCAAACCTCGCCCCTTAGGACTGTTCTTAATCTGTTGAAGTAAGCAACAAACCCTCATGGTGGTTTCTTATCAAAAACAGCAGCCCTAATTGTGTGGCAATAAATTTAACCATTCCAGTGGGCACTGCCCTGCGCTGTCTTTTGCTTGCAGTTTCTCTTATTTTTAGCTCAGACAACTTCTTAGATTTGCCAAAAAAAAAAAATAATGTCAGGACACAATTCCCGACCCCGATCCATGTTTCCACGTATAACCGAGTGGAAAGCCGGAGCAAACGTTAACGAACGCAGCCAGAAGCGCCACGCAGCTCCGCAACACGCGCTGGCAGTGCGAGGGGAGCGCGCGGCTCCCTCCGGGCGCAGGGCCCTTGGAGCGGGACAAGGCTCTGCCGCCGCTCCGAGCGAGGCCCCTGTGACCGCTAGGGGACCTGCAAGCTCTTCCACACGAGCTTAACCTCGGCACCCGCGTGCGGTAGGTTGTTGAGATGTACGTTTTRAAAGAGGAGACCCAGGGAAGCTGCTGCCCTCCGGATCACTGCCAGCCACTGCCCTCGCACGCAGCGTGCACGAGATCCCAGCCCCATCCCGCTCTTCCYCGAGCGCGGCCGGGGGCCCGAGGAYCGTTTGYCACCCGTTCAGGAGCTCTCTKCTRCCAGCAAGTAACAGGACTTAAAGATTCAGTATTAAAAGTACACGAGGAGAGCGCAGCAACCACTACACAGAGATAGACATCAGCAAGGAGGACTTTCAGCCACACAACGTATGTAAATTACAGAGGGATGTGAGGGGAGAGAGGGGAACAGAAAATGCACATCCAGGAAGGGATGGAATTCCTGGCAGGAGCTTGGAAACCCCATGTGCTTCTGGAATGTTGGAACCACAAGCAGTTTAGGCAGGAAAGCCAACTGCACCCAAAAGCCACATCGCTGCGTGTCCCTTTTGCTTCCCAAAGCTGGGAATCTGCCTGAAAGATTCATGTGCTGTGTCYGACATCCAGGAAGCAAAGGTGGCAYGTGTGCCTTAAAACTAACTCYGKGAGAGCAAAAGAGGGAGAAAAAGAGTTTTCCYGATGTGATACTGAGGTCCAGCTGAGGAATAAAATAAAACACTTTGTGTTCCTGGAAAATGAGAGCTTTACTTGATATTCTCTAGATATATTATCCACCATCCACTACTCATTTCTAGCTGGCAGCTCTTATATCTGTTGTCTTCCCCTGTTTCAGTCCTTCCCAGCCTGAATGTCAAGTCACTGTTATTTTGGGAAGAGAATTCATAAATTAGGAGAAGACAGACACTTTTGCAACAGATCAATGTTAGGGAAAAAACGTAATAGTGAGAATAAAATAACTTGCTCTTTAGTGCCGTGTGGTGGTTTGGGATCACAGAATCACAGATGGCTGAGATTGGAAGGGACCTCTAGAGATCATCCAGTCCAACCCCCCTGCTCCAGCCGGGACACCCAGAGCACATGGCACAGGGTGACATCCAGGTGGGTTTTGAAGATCTCCAGAGAAGGAGACTCCACAGCCTCTCTGGGCAGCCCGTGCCAGGGCTCTGTCACCCTCATGGTCAGACCCTCCGGGATGGCRGGAGCGGCGCAGCGAGAGATGTGCCTGGTGGACTGAAGACAGATAACGCTGAGGGCAGCGCAAGCTAATCTCGGGACCTGAGCTGCCCCGTGCTGGCCAGCCCCAATGGCCCATGCAGGCAGGAGCACCAGGGCCAGACCAAACCTCCCCCATATCCTTTTATTTTGCCTTTTACCTGCAGACAGAGACTAGCACAGAGAGTCAGAGACATGGGCCATTTCAGCTTAGCTTCATGCACGTGGGCAGTGGCAGCAACAAATATTCTCTTGAGGACACAACCCTCTCAAGCCTTTTTGTTCTCTGAAGCAAAATGTGTAAAGTGCTTCGGTGTTTTAACTGCTCTGGCATTAAAACCAACAGGATCTCAGCTCTGGATGCTGCTGTCACCCTTTATTCTAGCGTAAGGGCCGCGGTGCTCCACCACCATTTGGTAAGTGCCACCTTTTGGACCATTACCTTGTCCTGGTGAAACTATTAGGATTCCCAGAGGCAGACGCTGTAGTGAGAAGCTATTAAACATGGTGACATGGACATGGTTTTGATGGTGAGGTTGCACTGCCACACAGGTCCTCGCACCTTGCAATGTTCAAGTCCTAGTGCTGCTGCAGACAGTGGGGCAGGTGTGGAGAAGCTGCTGCCCTCCAGCGTGCCAGCGAGGTGAATCCTATTTTCCTAGACTCAGTGAGGAAAAACGGACCCATCATCTGTATCACAGGAGAGGCATCACGTGCGGACTTTGACTTTAGGTTCAGATTTCATGGAACAACAGGAGGGTTTCATCTGATTCAAAGAGTCATGTGCTGTGGAAAAAGTTTATAGGTTGCCCAAGTCATTCCCCAGTTCAGACCAGTGCCRTGATAACGAGGGATGGATGCCAAACAACAAACAAAACCTGCCACTTCCTTTAAACAAATAAAAGTAAGAAATGGAAAAAAATAAGTGTTGAATAAATTCAGGGACTATCATAATGAGAAAATATTTTCATCTTTGATCCGACAAAAAATGCTACCTTTCTGTTTGAGACACAAACAAAGCTTGCACAGCATCCACTTGGACAGAAATTCTGTCCCCACAGCCACTTTCAGTCAATACAGTTCTATATGTGTGAAACAAGAGACTTTTCTTTTTCAGAAGACWGGTTATCGAAGCAATTTGCTAAGGATCACACAACAGTTCAGCGGCTGATGCCATCTTGGTCCACTGATTGTCAGGACCAAGCTGGCTTTCCAGTTCACTCTGCCACGGTGTTATATTCTCTGGTCTCATGTATTTGGCCTGTTTTTCTCCAACGTATAAAATGTATTCGTCATACTAAGCACTGAGAAACAAAGAGAGAAGTTAATTCACTTATTCTTTTTTACTATATTCAGTTATTTGAACTATTTTCTTTCTTTTTTAGTCTCACAACATTTTTCATCTAATYCAGTCTCCTAGTTTCAGCAGAAGTCAGTTGCAAAAGCAATACCAACATTAAATGCATCGTTATGGACTACAGGATGCAGCTTGATTCCTGCATCGGCAACTGCAAGTCACGTAAGCAATTTGTGCACATTTTGTGTAAGAAAGACAGCAACACCTGAGATAGCTTTAAATTAACTAGCATTAGCTCTTGAACAGTAGCTGCATGGAGCGCAGAGCTTATGTTCTCTATTGAATGCGCTCCTCAATCCTCAGGATGGATGAAATACAAAGATAGTAACATTATGTTGTAAAACACTTTCCATGAAATCTCATTTTACTRAATGCTGCTAGAGAGAATTGCTGGATGCGTGCAAGTTCTGCTTGACTATGGAAGTGGAGAAATAAGTACAGTGAAAAACCAGTCACCGGAACAGTCATCAGATGTTTCAGAAAGGCAGCATACACCTCCTCTCCCTGCTCCTCCTTTCAGATCCTAATTAGTACAAGACTCTGGGACCAGCCATTGCTGAGTAATGCACTCATGAGGATGCTGGACACACTCAGCGCAGCTTCATCCTTTGCCGTGCACCCGTGTTCAAMAGCATTTAACACAACCATAGAGAACCCAGCCCAGGCCACTTGGTTGACAAGCCCTGTGAATGACCCACTCACAAAGTATCTCATTAAATCTTTCAAGCAGCAGATTAACGTTCAGCTTGAAGCTCTCTTGGCTTCACTTCATAGATTGTATTTCTTCTCCTTTAGAGAGAAGCAGAGTGTTCCTAAGTAGGCTTAGTCCACCATTAAGGACCATGAGAAACCAACCCAAGGCTTCCCAGACACCACAAGGAGAACGACCAATGGTAGTCGTTGCCAGACAGTCTCCTGACGCCTTCTAATACATTATCTCTGGCATGTTAAGATGGACAAGAAGATATCTGAACATGGTGTATTGTCAAGAGAGTATTTGTAAACAAGCTGCAATAGTTTCAGTTTTCCCAAGTAAACTTTTAAAAAAATAATTCCTCCTCCCTGTGAAATAAGTAAATAAAAAGACCAAGTTGACAATAGACTTCAAAACATAGAAAGAAAAATATATATTTTTTGTAAGATACACTTTTTGACCTTATGAGAAAAGGCCAAGTCTCTTTCTCTCTGTCAAAATGTCCTGTTACAACGTTCAGCTGGAAAGCTGCTGAGATCCATGATTTAACAAAGTTGTTTTACTCCCATCAGGGAAAACTCATATCTATACTGTAGGTCATAAGAACTCCTTGCAAAGAAAACAGACACKATGTTTTCAAGTTGTGAGAAAACACATCTAATAATTTTTTACGAGCTTACCGAGATAATTTAATATTGAAGTGATAATGAAATGACCTCATAACTCTTTGCTCTTGGGCTATGACAGGCTAGTCTAATAAATTACATAGTTTTACTATCACATGTGAAACAAATCCCTGCATTATACTAACTGGAAAGAAACACTATTATTAATGTTCAAAAGAGCTACGGTTCTCAGCAAGTAATGTATCTCCAGCTATAATGCTTTCCAGTGGACGATGCAGCCTTGGTGACTCCCTCCCTCTGGCCTTGTAGGTGGTCTTTCCTACACATCTAATGATAGGTCTGTCAGAGTGATTTATGGCATCTGTCCATGCCTCTGTGTTTGCTCCTCAGCTCTGGGTCAGCTCTGGTCTCCAGTGCTCTGTGGTTGTTCTTAGCACATAGTCAGTAATCTCATAGACCAAGACTTTGTTTTTCTACAGTTATATTTTCTTTCGTTCTGCCTGTCTTAGAGTTTTCAATAACACTCAGCACCRCAGGATTCTACTTCCATATTTTGTCTGTCAGTAAAGTCTGAGCTAATCTTCTACCACGAGCAGTCCTCTCTGCCAGCTCGCACAAACTAAAACCGTACAGACACATTACTCGTGGATCCAGATCCTTGTGCTGCACACGCTCGATCCGTATCCCATTAAAATCAGTTTGTCATGAATGCTAACAAATTTTAACAAGTCCGCTTCATCTCATGTGGGCAAGAATTCTCCTATATGGTGCAGACAAGGAAATTATATAGACAGAACACCCACTTCCCCACTCCTCCTTGTGTGCAGTCATGCTAACACGAGGGGCTGGTTACCAGTTTCTGAGAGAAAAACACCCCACGCCACGCTGTGGCAGGAAGAAACCCTCCAATCCACATTCCTGGGGCACTTTGGTCACTTCATCATAGYGCAAGCCAAATATCTCTGGGCCTTGAGGTTACACATCCTTCCAGAACATGGCAGCAGCAGCAGCAAGTAAAACTCATGCCAGAGCCCTTAGCATGAGGCTGCTTGGGATGACGATTGCCTCTTGCACTTTTCCTGCTAATAATAAAGCATACATCACTCGCTGCACAGATGCCAAACAGGGCACCACCCGTTCTTTCTTATTGAGCAACTTTCTTTTCCTGCTTTATCTCAAGGTTTGCACAACCAAAACATCTTTGAGATACTTCTTACTGGTTCAGTAAAACATCTGAGGTCTACCTAGAGCAGTCTGAACTGTTTTCATTGAAAAAAAAAAATTAGCCTCTAATGAAGGAACTGGCAAAAGAAAAGAACTTGGACCATTGTGATAATTTTAATTAAATGAGAGGAGAAAGGGAAAGGGATGTTTTATCTGTTTTACCTACTGAATAAATTCCAGTAGCCTCCATAGRTAGAAGTTTATTCAGCATGAATTTTGCCCTATTTGCAGAAAAAAATAAAAACCACACACACATACACACACAAGCTACAGGTCTGAGCCTATATTTCATGTTTAAACATATAGTATAAAGAATAAGAGTTCTGTCCAAGTAGGAAAGTTCCATCCCTCAGCAGAAATTGCCATTTCTGCTCATCCTTTTAGAAGAATAATTACTTTGGAAAAGAGCAGCCATGAAACCACTTTTTTAATAAACGAAAATGCAACCATTTTKGTAGCATTTTTCCAAGATGTTTCACCACCACCTGACAGCCAAGGTCTAGAAGTGACACTGACACAGCCGGTGACAAATAAACTGCAGCTCAGAGCAAGTTATGCCTTAAAATTTCCAGGAAGCGCCTCTGTCTTGGTTCATGATTTAGCTTGGATCTTAGGACAGGCAGCAAGAAGTTTCGTTAATTTGCAGTAGGTCATAAATGTCTGAATTGGTAAAAATAAACAAACACACTTAAAATGGGCATTTCTAAATTATCTAAAACTTCTGAGATGTCAAAAGAGTCCAGGAGCAACCCAAGGCTTGCTGCCACATGATGTGGCCAAGCATTGCCGACTGAGGCAAGGTGATGGGGCACGTCGATTGGGAGCCAGAAGGGCCAAGGGGGTTCTTCTCACTTTCCACTCAACTGGCAATGGTCACCAAACACTAGAAGGTAACCMAGCAGAGCAAGGCTCCTCACAAAACCATCCCACCCACAAAGCTTGTGCCCTTTCCTTCCGTTTACCTGGTCTTGCTTGGGAGATGGGAAATGTCAGTATTTTGCCTCTGTGAGGTCTAGCTCTCAGCAGCCCGGGATAGTCTTCCTGCARGTGTAAAACAGAGACTCCTCTGACATCCCAACCCTTTCCATATATGATGCTAAACGTCGCTCTACAGGACTCGGGAAAGAACAGCACATGAGGAGCATGGGGGTTCCTCTGCACAGGACTAGCTGAGTCTGAGCGAGAGCCCTATCAGCTACACAAGCCGTATGGAGCACGAAGTTTCCTGGTAAACCTGCCCCATGTTCAGCCCTAAAGCCTAACTCATTTTTTTCCCCCAGCAGACCTCCAGTCGGGAATGAAATTGCTCTCAGATAGGGCAAGCACGTGGAAGAATCAAGAAAATTTATCTCAAGATTTTCATGTATTTTTGTTTCCATCAGCAGAGGCCCTCTACACTCACCAGCTTCACAATATCTACTGTCAAGCAAGGGTGACCTCACAGAAATAATGTTCTTCAGCATTGGTGTGAGTTTCCTCTAGCCTCCACTTGTTAATCTTTGGGAGCTGAGATCATCTCTTGGCACTAGCAGAATTGAAGGCTTCGTTGGGGTGGTGGGAAGGAACCCAGCAAGGAGGTAACATCCTCTCCCTGGCAGAGATGATCAAGAACAGCATCATCCTGACCTACAGGARCCTTCTGGGATATATGAGTTTTCTGAAGCTGGCAGAGCTAGAACTCGGACGCAGATCTTCAACATCATAAAAACCAGATCACTGCCTTTATTCTGTGATCCTGGRCTTGATCCAGCTTCCTCTAAAGCCAGGCCCAGAGATTAGGGCCAAAGACACATTCTGACACCTTCCTACAGGACTGGCTGCTACTCACTGCCTCTACTACCAAGGAGGCCTAAGCACTAGCAATGGACAGACTCCACAATAACGTTACTTGATCCTAGATTTCTAAACGGCAGAGACATACAGTCCACTTCACTAGGTAGCGGTTCATTTTGGCTTAGGGAAATCATGCAGTTAAAATAGAGGTGACATCAGGCTGCCACCAAGTGTCCCCAACAGCTGATAATGGGGTTTTCTTTAGAAAATATTAAAGCTCATCTGAAGAAAGAGGCAGACATCAGTTCTACTGCCAGTGAGCCAGGGTGGGAAGTATTTGGTGATCCCACAGCTTTAGTGAGGTATATAGCCAAATATACAACCAAATATTCACTGCCAGCCAGCGGGAGTGAAAGGYGCATCAGTGAGGGAGGCAAGAAAGACACGCAGGTCACTMCAGCAGCTGTCACRGCAGAAACCAATGGCTCCAAGCAGRACTTGGAAAGGTTAAAAAAGCAGAAGAGAGAACAAGATGAAGAGCAGGCTACAGAAAAGGCMGGGAAGCCTGGAGGGTTCAAGACATCAGAGGCTGCTTTGAGGAAGGAGATCACACATGGATGGTCCAATTGCATTTGTGCTTAGACAGAGATGCAATCACATTATCTCCAGTCACCAAATGTAGGGGTGTCTCTCTGCATGTCTCCACTTTTCAGCCCCTTTCCCTCTAGAGAGAAAGTTGGTGCTGCTGATTTCCTTTTAGTTAGCTGCTGTTTCAAGAAGTCAGTGCCACATCAGTGACATCCACAGCCTGCACAGCAGCGCTGGGCGCGGGGCTGGCTGCCTYGCCGCTGTTCTGCAAACCCCCCTTCTTTGTCGCTCTCCCCATTCTCCGGCCCTGCTGCCCCTGGCACCAGCCGACCTCTGTGTGCCTRTCATTACTGCTACTGCTCCCGCCAGGGTAGGACGCAGACATCCRTAATTAGAAATATGCCCGTTCTTTTTCTGTCTGCCTTCTCCTACATCACTGCTACTGCAGGAGTTCTTGCTGGCCTTTCACTTGCAGTCCATGTTCYGAACTTACTGTTTCTACATCTTTTCCCCCCTAAACGTGAATCTGAATATTGCATCTCTACAGACTGGACTCAGACCTAGCATCTATTCAGGTGACATACCACTTCCAAAAACCTTCAGAGCTGCCCAGATTGAAAGCAGAACATAGTCTGCCAATACAGGACCTSTCCTGTTTTCTTGTATGTCAGTGGCAAAACAACCATTAACATTTTAGTTGCAGCCTCAGAACCTTAACAACTTGCTGAACTCTGCATAATCAGTTTATGGCAATGAAGGTCTTATTCACCACATCTGGAAAACACTTCTGTGGAATAGTTTGGTAGCACTCCATAATCTCAGTGAGTCCTGTTCACTGCATTTGCTCCTGCGGTCACTTGGAAAACATCTGATGTGAGGGAAAAAGACACTTTTTTTTCCCTTCTCTTCTAATACACTAAACTTATCACCTTACTTTAAGGAGATCTGCGCTCCAGATGAGGTTGACTATTGGGGCTTCAAGTCCCCATTTAGTGGCTCTGGATCTTCATAAAACTACCATGCAGACTAAATTGCCTGCTGTGCTCAAAGATGCAGGTGCCTGTGTGCTCTCCTTTCTGAGAGAGGTTACAGAGAGGACAAGTAATAATAATGGAGCCACTTGTGGACTGCATCTGGCATATGTAATCATGCAAGGTTTTGTGTTCTACCTCTTCTTGATATCTAGAAAGCACTAGCGTTTACTCCACACAAAGCAACAACACTCAAAAAGAAGTTATTTAACATTTTTCTAAACAACGGAGATATTTTTCTGCTCTTTGCACAGACAGAGTGCTAAATGTGTGGATCATAGCGGGTCACAAGGAAACCAGCTGCATGAGCCYGCAGAAGTGCTGTGCATCATGGCCTGAGAGAAAACTGACAAGTACTTATCTTCCTTCAAGTGACACTTCTGTCCAAGGAAAGCCTGGAAAACATACATTTATAGCAGAGTGAGGGAAGAAAATGCATTTGCTATGTGGAGAGAGAGAGAGGGAAAAAAAAAAGCTTTAGACTGGCCGTGAGAGGTGTCCAAAAAAAGGGAACTTTCATAGCTTGGGATGTGTATCCATTTTCCATTTAACTAATATACTCTGAAAAGTGTTTGAGGATGTACAAAACTATAGCTATGCAAGACATCCACTTTGGAAGAATTCTATTCTGTCTGGAATATCAAAACTTTGTTTGGAACTAAAGCTCCCCGCATCCAAGTTCCTTTTTGTGGTGTCCACATTGGGCTGGGTAGTGAAGTATAATTTACATTCTAAAACTGCTGAGTCTAGACCATGACTTCAGGAGACTCTGTGTGGAAACACTAGTCAGCCCTGGCTGTGATCCTGTTCAGGACGCAAGAAAGGAAAGATCCAAGAGACTGAATAAAGGTTTCCCTCTAATGTGCGTTTCAGCAGCATGTCAGGGGTCTAAGTGACTCACATGGCTCTGCATTTGCCGTCCCAGCAGATATGGCTTTTCTCGCCATGACCTTAAACAGGGACTGCAGGGGTTCTACCACTGTCTGTGTGTTGCATGAGCATTTCCATAGGCGAGAAAACACTGAACTTAGCCTCGTCTCATGGGTCAGCAAGTACTCACTCTGTGCGACTGCAGACATGAGCAAGTCTATCCATTCACAGAATTTTCCTGGAATAAGTGGTTTTTGAAAAAAAATAATTGTTCCTTTTTAATTTCTCTAAAAAATTCTTTGTTATGAATTGCTGTTTTATGACTCTGTTAATGGTTACTAGAACAAATAAATAAGACCAGAAATGTAAGGTTAAGTGAGGATGTGAAGAGAGGGAGTCCAACACAGAGTGGGGAAGCGTTGGGTTTTGTGGCTTGTCGCAATGTGATGATGGATCACAGTGAGTCACTGTATTGTCTATGGACAATAACAAGTGCAATAGGAGAACAACAGCTGGGAGAGCACCCTGAGAGACAGTAGGAAACAAAGAGGAGGCAGCAGGATCAAAGGCAGGGATGGTACTCGAGTAGCAATGGAGTAAAAGGGTGAGGGAATATTAGAAGGAAAGGATAAGGGAGAAAATGAAGTGGAAGCCCCACAGAAGCAGTAAATTAAGGAGAGGATTTTCAGTGCCCCAGAGACTTGTAATTACTTTCCCATTGACACTGACAGCAAGTAGAGTTAGGCAAGCACTCAAAAAACCCAACAAAATCTCACCTCAGAATTATACTGCTTTCTAACTTCTCCTGGAACATCAGTGTCAAGCAATACTCATGGCCACTAAATTACAGCGGGTGTCTGCTGCATGAGGATGCTCTGGAAAACCCCAGATGTTTGTGGGATTAAGAGAGCCAGTGGCAATTACAGCACAGCATTTATTTTAAAGCCTTCAGAAGTTGGTTAGAAGACTCAGTTGTTTTAAATAATATAAAAAAAAATGGAATAGAAAAACATTCTGTTTCTCACAATTCAAATGAATAGAGCAAAAGTCAAGTTGCATTAAGTGGTGGCCTAAGCTTCTAGGTGCTCATGTCCTTGGCCAGGTTTGCTAAGCACAGCACCCTGGAAAAGCACCGAGTTGCTTCCTCCATGCCCTGATGTTTCCCRTTTGTGTGTAGGAGCTCGGAGAGGCAGGAGAGCAGAGCAGCCCACGGCACGGGCCGGACCCAGCCCTGCRTGCCAGGGATCCACGCAAGGCCAGAGCAGGTAGCCCAGGTTCCCGATCTCCGGAATCCTTAGTGTCCGCACCAAGTTGGACAGGGAAAGCAGCTCCTAGTACTGGCAATGGTTGCAATGTGCACTTTTATCCACTGGGGACTATTGCCCCTTGCTTCATTCCATGTTTATGCACAGGCTTAATATCTCACGTTGAATCCCTGACCTCCAACGCTTAACACGGACAAACTTGCAAGTGATTGCCTAGGCTATGGAAAGGGGAGAAGATTTCCTGCTAGCAAGTGATTGCCTAGGCTATGGAAAGGGGAGAAGATTTCCTGCTAGCATAAACCCTGTTGTGTTTTGGGATCTAGGACAAGACATGAGATACAATCTAATAAGTCCTACATCACATTTCACTTGCGGTTCTACACAGATCACATTTTAAGTCTAACAAATGAAATACCCACCACTGGATGYGCTGGAAGATCAGATCCTTAGGATGATTAGTTCAGAACACAATAATTATTAGCTAGAGAGAAACACAACTGCAATCCAAGAGAAAGCTAAATAAAACCCACCTACACAGATTTCTCACACTGGGCCCCGGGCATGACTCACGCGTTATGTATTAAGCATTGTGGGTGGGTACTCCCATTTGTATGTGTTCCATTGTTTAGATGTGTTTTGCACGGGCTGATTCTGACTTGGTGTTTTGGCAAAATCTTCGAGAAAAAAAAAAACCACCCTCTTGGGTCATGCTCATGCAACACAGCTGCATTACCTCACCTGACTATCTGGGAATCAGGGTGGAATCCACAGGGGAGAGGGCTCAGGGCTGGCCAGGTTCGCCAGGCCAAGGAAGGATGCCACCCGCAACCAGCAAGCAAGYGCAGACCCTACCTGGCCACCAAGGAGCCTTTACCCATCCTGCAAAGAATCCTTCTGCATGTCTTTTGGGCTGCATTTTCAGAACTATAGAAGTATTTTGTGCTCTAAAGCATTCACAAGAGACCCAAGTAGGCCAGCAGTCTGCAAGGCATTTCTGAGATCAGTCTAACAAGGCGGCACACAAACTGTGTTAAATGGTAGGTGGGTAGGACTCTTAAAATTGAAGCAAAATGACATATTTMCAAAACATTATAGCACCAGTACACRCCTAAGCGCACACATGCACGCACTAAAAGGTTAGAAAAAGTTATGAGAAAATGATTGGAAAAAAAATATTTTCTTGGCTTTGGGCCATCACGAACCATCTTCATTTGTGGAGTTTAAATTATAARCAGAAGTGCAATCTATAAATATATAAATCATATTATGGATATGCTATACAAATATAAAATATGTATATAAACTTTTTTCACTAATGTTATGGCACTTATATGTGAAAGGAGAAAGGCTAATGGGAGGAACGAGAAATGAAGCGTGCCCATGAACAGAAAAATACAGTGATACATCAGGGAAGCTGACTGGAGCTGCTAATCACGCTAGTTACCTGGGAAAACTGTGAGACTCTCTCCTACTTTTCCCTTAATGTGTGTCTCCATGCTATCCTAATGCATGTCTCTCAGTTATTCTTAGGATAGCTCTCCTAGCTATGTTGTGACGCTCAATAGACACCAGCAGCCGTATAAATGACTATCACCTTAATTGGGAGTGGACATATACATTGGATTCTAATGATTAATACTTCRTTTTGGGGTAGTTCTTTATTTTTATGCTAGAAGGAGCTGTAGGAAAAGGTGGCGTCATGGACCACAGAGGGTCTACCATCTCTCTGGCACCAGGATGCTCCACTTGGCCATTTGCCAGCAGTTCAGCAAGAGCCCTAATCTTCTGTGCCTCTTCCCATCATGTTTTGAAAGAGTTGCTACARAACTTGTTTCAGTGCTTTCCGGCCACCCAGAGGAAGACTGGCTGTGAGCGACTGCACAAGCCGTCTCTGCTCAAGACGGGGACTGGAATGGCTGTAGGCGAYGGTCCTCCAGGGAGCCCCCACACCCCAAGGGCTGCTGGCAAAACAGACATGATATTTCTGTTGCAGCTAACAGAGCACCATCAGAGAGAGAGAGGGGAGAGGTCTGTTTTCTTCTCACAGTTCACGCTCTTGCTACAGAGCGATGGCCCATSACAACACATGCAAAGAGCTCAGAGGAGTCCAAAACCTCCCGCAGAACAGAGAGAGCTGGCAAAGGAACGGTGTGCGAAGCAACGCCCTGCCCGAGCATCCCACTGCAGACCCACACGACCCCGACCCGAGCGCCCTCAGCTGCCTCACGCGTCCCGCTTGTTCCTATGGCTTTCCAGGGAGATAGCATGACCATCCCTAACAACAGGGAAGCCCAACTTTGCAGGCAGCAGAGCCTAAATCAGGGGGCTCTCAAGCTTTAATATTTTATAACTAACAAAAAGAATGTTCTTAACACGTTCTTGCTTCCCTTGTTTACTTCACTCACAAAATATGCAACTTTCTTGACCTTAAGTACACTCCTTAGGAGTGTTCAGGCTGAAAGGGACTCCACACCAGCCAAAAATAAGCATGGTTGACCTTAATAACTACTTTCCTTCAATCACAAGGGAAACACCAAGACTACACCATTGTGTGCATCACTTTTTCTTAACAGCTACATTTGCAGAGAAACAGCCATAGCATTTAACCCATTTGTCACCAGTACCAACTCAAAAGCACCATTGGCTTATAGATTTGAGCAGGGTCCTGAGCAGCCTCTCAATTTGTTTTCAAGGGGATCCTTGTGGGCTATGCAAAGTCATTCAATTTTTCCACTACATCACAGAACGACACTTCTGCCYGTTCCCAATATTTGTTTAAATATGAAACAGCACTCAACTTTCCAGCAGCAGTTTCCTGTTTAACAAGTATTTAAATGAACGGCTCGGTAGGTTTTCCCTAGCACACTTGGCAGCGCGAGGGCTGCACAGTTCAGAGACTAAACAGCGAGCAGAGCTTACGGGTGCTGATGAGGGAAACAGCAGGTAGACGGGGCAGGGCGGCTGCGCCGTCCCCTGCGTGCTTCAGACAGYGCTTTCTGGCAGCTTGGCTGCAGGAAAACAGGGGAAAGTGCAGAAACAGAAGCCAGGGAGATGATAGGGCCCAAAATTAATCTAGGAGAGGAACAGCAGGCTGTCTCCTTACTCTTTCTGAAACACGCAGCTGAAGAAAGAAGTTGGCTGGTTACTCAGACATGCCCAAGCAGCTGAATGAGAAGAAAAAGATGAATTTTCTCTTGCTGACTCCTGTGAACTTGGGGCATTGGTTTCCCCACAGGGCCCTGAACTGCACTGACCAGGCAGAGTGAGGTAGACCCTTAGGCCAAGGATGATGATCAGTGCTGGCTTGTCAGGCAGAGTCTTGTGTATCTTTCATTTTTATATCTGCCGTGATTTCTGTGAGGTCTATGAAATTACGCCAGCCAGATTTAAAGAGATGCATCTCACAGCAGAACTTCATCTTTACTACTTCATAGTGATTCTTCTCCATTCATTATGCCAGGACCAAAAGCATGCTCGGTGCCTACAACAGCCTCATTTACTTTACCATTTCGTATGATTTTTACTTCATACTGCAAAAACATTTCCTGTAATTGGACCTCTGGATACCTATYGAGTTTCCATAACACTGGGTAAAAACTACCACTCTCTTCTCGCATTTTCACTGATATTTAGACTACAGTAGGCTCCTTACTGTTTTAATTGTGYAGCAGCTAATATATATATAAACAGCTCTCAGCAGGAAGCCATTCTTCCATGGTATTCCATATCAATGAGGTTACTGCCTTATGATGAGATCAACAGCCTTTTTTGAGGTATATGGAATTCAAATAAATGCAATGTAGAGAGCATTATAGTAACTGTCCCTATTGCAGGGAAAGAGTGCAATATACAGCTGATGTCAATAATAGAAGCCCAGTCCAAATCAACATAAACTGACAAAGTTTCTGTAACTGAAATTAATCAAATGCAAGTATAGCACAATACTAGCACTAAATGGGCACAATCACTTTTGGCTTTTCTCCTTTAACTGCATTCATCACTATAGCATCGGAGCAACTCACCATCTTAATATTTTCACATTCAACACCCCAAAAAGCAAAGTGAAATTTTTATTCCATCTCTCTTATGAGGAACAAAGTTGTTGGAAAATAAAGGCCAATATTTGGGAAAACAATAATTGATTCTGGATGTCCCTGTGCTGATTTAATGCCTTTTTTTTTTTTGGTCTAGTATTAGTGGATTTAGCCCTTAGGGTTTAGAATTCCCCTTTAAGTTGCTGGGAGCAAATCACACGAGACACTGAAAAGTAACCGACACTCCAGAAGTGCTGACCACATGGCTTGAACTTGTAAGATCGAGGACMCCGCGTGCTGATTTGTCCCTAACTCATTTTGCAGTCATCAGGCACTGGATACTGTTTAAAATCGAGCAGTAATAAGTTACTTGCCACTGGTTGCATAGAGCTAGAAATCAAATCCTGATGGTCTGCAGTCCTACTTGCACTATTTGAATTTTTCTTTCTGTTGGACCGAACTTTCTGCATTGCTGCCTGGTTAAAATACATTCAAACCTTTGTGCAGAGATAAAATTAAATCCTCAAATGTGTATTTTGAAAACCACCTTTTTTCCCTGTTTTAAGTTTTCCATAGGCTGAGGCATTGTTAATGCTTTGCTCCGATTGCAGCTCTCTCTATCACAGGATGCTTCCCATGACAGCTCATAGCTCTGATGGTTCAGAAGATGGAAACTTTAGGTAATGGGGCACCAGAAATTGTATTTCACAGAGGATTTCTCAAGGAGATTGACTGACAAAAATATAGCTTCAATGYACTGTGCTTCCTGCTCAGGAGGGACCTGCTTGCAAACAGTAAAACACAACTAAAATGCTTGGTTGCCAGTGAAAGTGTTTCGTTGATTCATACATGACAGGTAGCTCATCTTAGATTGCTCACTATTAGCCAARGGATATATCGCTGTCATACCTTTAAACTCGCTGAATGCTCGATAAACCCTAAGGTTAAGGAGTTCACTATTAGCTCATGCACTATCAGGGGAGAGCGAGGGCACTGATGGAGACCTGCTGGCCTCATTACTGCTCTGCCCCTTGCTGGGGTGCCCTTGCCTTGGGACGAGGAGGCCCGAGGCTGCTGTGAGCAGAGACTGGAGATATTTCCTTGTAGAAGTGCTAGGATGTGCAGAGAGGGGAATCAGGATCAGGCTTTGGGGGATGTTCTGGAAGATTTGCCATCTGTAGTTACAGAAATAAAAGTAATGCTTGTGCTCAGAGCTCTGGCAATGAATGTCCAGCTCTACTCTCTTTTARGTATTAAGGCTTAACCAATAAATGATGACACATACGCAGAAGAACTGCAAACCACAAGCAGCAATTTGAACGAGGAACCCTCCTCTCTCCTGCCTCGGGATCAGCTCTTTCGGAAACTTTGTTCCAGTTTCTGGTTTACCCATTTAACCTCTGCTGTTTTTCGCAAAACCATTTCCTCACAGGAGGCACCAACTCAAACCCGAAGCCTCCTGGCTGGCAACATGAGCCTGTCCTTAGGAGAGCCAGTATCGCAGTGCCCGGATCCCTGTCCCTCCTGCCCGCCCGGCCCGCGGTGGATCCTGGAGCGGGATGCGCAGCACCCAGGGCCCCCCGAGGCCTCAGCTCGTACCCGGGTGTCGCTACGTGCGGCTGCCTCCTCCRCCTGACGTGCCCTGCACGCCTGTGGTTTCAGACGCTGCGACACGGGTAGTCAGGAAACCAAAACGCCTTTTTGAACCAAAGAGTCATTGAAAAACAAGAACCCAAGAGCAAACCAATGCKTAACAACAGAGGAGCACAGCTGAGACGCATGTCTGCCTTTTCCTGGAGCTGTAGCATTTCCCACACCTGGAGGATGCCCCAAAGCCCTCTGCAAGCCTGGTCAACCTGTCCCTTTAAACTCTCTAGGATTTCTCAAATAGGGKTTGTCCAGCATTTAACAAGCTCAAAATCTGGGTTTAGGACATGCACTGCTTTGTTCCACATCCTCACTGCAGTCCAAAAGCCTGATTCAGCCTACCAGCTTCCCTGCTGCCTTCCCAAACACAAAAGCGTTCTGTCTGCAGAGGAGTCGCACTGGATTTCCAGGTGTTCTTCCAGCATCCTCTCTTGAATTAAAGGGCACACAGGCATTAAACACTCTGATAACTGCTATTATACACCACATCCACTTCCTGCACAAGTTACGCAAATTAATACAGCCCGTAATCTTTACTGTTGCCAATCAGCTTCACATCTGTCAGACACTGCCTTTGGACAATATATATGAGATCCTAAGATGAAGGTAAAGGGAAAGCTTTAAAGACCACATGGCAAAACAGAGTAAATGAAAAACACAGAGGCAGAAATATATAGATTTAGAGAAGGAAAAAGTGAAAGTAGATAGTGAGCAGAGCTAGGAAAGTTGCTTAAGTAAAGAATTTCAAGCTTAAATCTACTCCTAGGAACAATACTAGCAGTGAAAAGGTACGGGCTTGCATATACACAGCTAACCATCTTTCTTTTGGTAAATTAGATAAATAACTTGTTAGACTGTTTCATTTTTCTCAAGTCAGAAGTCCATGACTGACCAGCAACAAACTTAAGCTATTTGTTTTTTCCTGCCCTGTGGAAGAGAACGCCGGTCTTGTTAAGTTAAAAGCAATCAATATGAAATCTCGTCGGTTACAAAAACAGCAGCAATAACAGCCGTGCCCCCTCACCTAGCGCTAAACAAATGAAGAAATTGCATTTGAACAGCTAGATCCCAAATAAGCACATTTGAACACAGTAGGTACAAAGTCCCAGCTACCCGTGCCCATTGCCTCGCTGTTGGGCTCGGGGACTTTTGCAGCGGAGGGGGAGCAGCCTCCAAGCAGCCAGCACCTATTTGGAAACCTTCCCAAGACAGAGAGGAGTGAGGGAGCACCTGAAATGCCACCTCTATCACATCCCTCTGGCCCTTCACATTTCCCTGCGTGGTTTACAGATTCTCACAGCATTTTAAATGCCTCTTTCCTTTGCTACAACCAAGAGAGAAGCACCAGGGAGAAGAGGGAGAGCTGGCTGCAGAACAAAAGGCCATGGAAGCTCAGCAACACCAGCARAACAGTTTCAAAAAGCAATGCCCTTTTTACACTGACCACTTCCCTTTGCATTGTTTATTTATTTTAATCTGTCACGCACTGCAATCTGAGCCAAACTGCTTTTGTTAAACGTTCCTGCTCTTGCAAAGGCCACTGCACTTYGCTCCGTATATAGGGCTGCGGTGGCAAACCTGTGTGTTTCCTCTACAGGTAGCGAGGGCAGGAAGGAGCCGGTCACCACCAACCGCACGACTGACCTGCCCCACCACAGGCGACACAAACGCCCCGTGGCCAGAGCTGCCTTCCAGAAATCGGCCTTTTTTTGGCCAAGCTGCTAAATYCCACGACGCGTTGCCATCGGAGTTTAATTGTGCCTTTAATCACAGAAAAGTGGCTAATTTCTGCTATAAATCACATCCCGACACACAAGCTTCTGGCATCCTATTTTGTTTACGCRAAATTATTTAACGCGGTCAACTCTGAGGTGAGGAACTCTTTTATGTTGTTGATGCTTTGAGAAAGATTAATAGATTATTTGTTACTGTTTTAATAAACACGCTCTACAAACAGCAATCAACTGTCCCTGATTCATTTTGCAGGTGCTAATTGGTTCAGGGTACAGGCTGTATGTACAGTTTGAAGCTCCAAGCTTATGTTTATTAAAATATAATTACTTTAATGTAATTGTTTTGAATTATTACATCTCCACCAAGTAGGACATGGTTAAAACAAATAAAAATGTCCCTTGATCAGAGCTGATTTTCTAACCAAATATGGAAATGACCACAGGGAAAAAAAACCCCAAACCTCACACTTTAAATTAGGTRGCTTTCCTCATGTGGATTAATCACAGTCCTTGTGCCTATATTAAGGCTGTACTTCAGCAAAACTATTTTTTCCACATATATTTTGTGTGGCTCCACAAACTTCTCAGTATACCAAAGTCACTGGTTTAGAAGCAGAAGCTCAAGGGCTGCCCATTACTTACAGGGCTTTATTAAGCTTCARCTTTACAAGACTAAAATGAAGCAAGTGTCCCATATTTTTGTGTCACCAACTCAAATCGCAGGCTCAGACTGACATTAGAAAGCGTCAGATTCG
Organism: Eudromia elegans; assembly: GCA_003342815.1. Lineage (NCBI taxonomy): Eukaryota > Metazoa > Chordata > Aves > Tinamiformes > Tinamidae > Eudromia > Eudromia elegans. The sequence continues at coordinate 891,516 of PTEX01000020.1, forward strand.
GGATGAGCATTCGTCAAGAACAGGTTCAAGCAGTTCAGAACATGAGGGGATCCAAAAGCCAAAACTAACTCCAAATGTGCGTGGTGCAGCATGCTCCTATCTTTAATAATGTCTTTGCAGAGGCCAAATCTTTAATAGATTGGCAGGAAGGAGAAAGAAGAGAAGATGATCAACTATGCTAGAGTTTGGACTCTTTCAGACTTGGCTTGCAGTGGCTCAGTTTGAACTCATTTCTAATTTCCAGGAAGCTTGTCTGACCAAATTCAGTTGCTCTACATAAATTTAACCTTCCAATTAGGCTGTATTTGAAGGCCTGGCTGAATTTTAACTTACACAACCTCAGAAGTAAGATTCAYAAGACAGCCTGTCTCAGTGCCAGTAATGAATCCAGATTGTTGAGATTTCCAGCACACTCAGTTCCTCTGGATAGATATATACATTCAAATGGGGCAAATGTGTTCAGTTTTAAACACATTCACCTTGCCCTCACCTGCCRTTCTTTTAAAAATAATCTTTGCCCTTCTCCAAACACCCCTAACTATAAAAGCAAATCTATTTTACCCTCTCCACACCCCATTTGTGACAGCTGGAACTGTGTCACTGCATTTCAGATATTCAATGGGGTCTTCACATTGCAGAGACAAGCACTGAGATGAGAAAGTRGACTGGTTAAAAAAAAATTTCCTTGGGCAACAACCCACATTCAGGAATGTATCTGGGAATGCTGTGATCTGTTGGGACACCACACAGTTCTCCAATCTGGCTTTCTTTCCCCAGATCCACTGCTCACGTTGAAGTCGGGCACTGGTTAGCACTGCTTCACACACACTAGATTGCTGCGATTTCAAGGCTGCCATTGCAGCTCCAACAAATCTCACAGTATTCAGTGTTTTAATTAAACCACCAGCTCCTGGATTTACATCTGCTCGCGGTCCTTCTGGTTATAGCAAGAGCTTTGAACGATCTGAGAACAACATGAAAGTATAAAAGGGAGATGATTTTAAAAAGCAAATAAAAAGAAATGCTTGTTGTTTTTTATTAAGTCTCATGATTTTTAAGCCCTGATTCATGAGCTTTGGACATAATGGTATAGCCAAAGAACAACTATGAATTAGATCTCCCAGGCTGGGCAGTCCAGGTTGTGCCTGCATAACATATGCTCTGGGGCTGATTCAGAGTAACTTAAGGCTAAGCTGTGACAACTATCTGGAGTCCAGAGAAGGAGGGGTCAGTGCTTAGACCAAGCTGGCAGGGGAGCTGTGATGGTCAGTGGGACAGGAGGCCACTCTGGAAAGAGCGTGGGGCAGAGCAAGACAAGGAAGCTCTTCCTGAATGGAAGCTGCAAGACTGAAGGAGAAAATGGCCATTTATACGGCATTGCAGTCACTGCTGCCACAAGAGAAGTAGGGACTTTCCAGGTTCACCAAAACGTATTCAGCAACCACAGCAGTTCCTTGCCCAACAGACTCACTGCATCTTGCAGTGCAAGAATAGATTTCCTGATCTGTGTGCCTCTCCACTATTCACAGCAAGAAAGCAGAAAAATAAGTCCTTGTCTATTTGTGAGTTCTGATTTTGCAGTGCAATTTTGAGATGCAAGAATCAAACTCTTATTAAATTGGGGGTATTTATCCTCTCTTGGGCACTTAAAGGCACAATGCACACCAGTGATGGCCAAACTTACTATCCTGGCAAGCAACTTAACCCCTTGTCCCATCTGCTCTGGAGAAGCTGCTATCAGAAGAAACACCTACACATAGTCATAACAGAGCAGAAGGCCTACGATATCCCAGCAAAGGTGCTGGCAGTGAACTACTTCCACAGAGATTTATTAAGCTTGTTTGCCTATCTCCAAGCAGCTGTGGAGAAAGAGGTTGGCTGAGAGAATCACGTGGACTAGATGAACCAACCTAGACCATCTACAATTGCTCCTTGATCTGGGGGGTTCAACATCCCTGCCACACATTTTCAGGGAGCTCTTCAAAAGATCTTGAGGAAGATTTAACGCACTGTTAGAAGGRGGTTTCTAAAATCCTTTTCTACCTGCTCATTCACATTCTTCCGTTTTCTTTCTCCTTCACCCACCGAGGCACGGGAGGATGGCAGCGGTAGAGCGGTATACACAAGGGTGGAAGGAGACCCACCACCACCACCACCACAGCTCCTCCCTGGGGGCGATGCACATCCAGCAGGCGCTGGCAGGCTCGAGAAAGCCCGTCCGCCTCCTCTCAGCTGGAATATGCCAGCTGTGCTGTAGCAACAGCCAGRGAATGGTGCAACGACGACAACGTAGCTGGCATTCGGTTTGGGGGGTCAGAAAAGCGCTCTGCCCAACGACTAACACAGCACAGGGGCACTTTGCAACGTGCCAAACTCACATTAAACAAAAAAAAAAAAAAAATCTATGGAAAAAGCTTTTGTTTCCTGTTCAAAAAACAACAGGATATTCTTATCGCATGTGCAATCTACCTAGGCAGACATAAAAATGTCATTTCCTAAATGGCTATTGCGTCCTGGCCTCAAGCAGAGCTTTCTACACAATCACCAGTTGAAGCAGCARCAGACGCGGCTGTGCTTTGCAAGACACATGGATATCTGCATGTCCAGGGATCYAAATGTAGTAACTACAGACTCCTAACACTTGCTGGGAATTCTTCTGAAATCTACTAGACCAAGCTAATCCAAAAACCACTTTTGCAGGAAGCAGAAACTAAGTATTCTTGTGGTTTCAATCACTATAGCATCTGACCRATTTGCTCCCAGTGGCGCAGAGAAGACAACTCTGGAGAGCTGAATGAGAAAACAAACAARATCTGGTGTAAATTCTGCTCATAATGAAAAGTACAAAACTGTGACCTCAGCCAGACTCCTCTGCTAGTTGCAAGGCTGGGTAATTCTAGGAATCAGAATAACATTCAACTCAAACCACAGCCATCCACAAGAAGRGTCATCCACAGAGACCAGGAGTTTGAGATTTCCTTCTTATTGAGAAGGATCATCAWCAAACTCCAAGGAAACTGAAAACCAAGGAGGTCAGTCATCAGAGATCTGAAATTGTTTTTTAAATGACAATAACAAGAGGAAAGCATAGCAGGACTTAATGCAGACAATCTTCTAGAGGATTTAATAATAGAATTTCTCATCTTGTGGAAATAGCAGCAGGCTCCAATGCAGCAATAAGAAGTCCCCTCTAAACAAGTGCAAAGAATTTGCAGTTTACCATTTTTCAACAATTCTCAATTAAAAAAAAGTGGTCTTTAATCAGAGGAGAAAAGAGTTCAAAGAAGCTAGAAGGGCCACTACCTTCACACATGCATAAATTCTGTAGCGAGAAAGGAAACATCACCTGGGCTATCTAAAGAATCTGCACATCTCTTCACATCCTGAAGAGGAAGAAAGAAGAAAAATTTGGAATATCCTAGCTGATCATCATGAKATTTTGGGTTAACTTGAACAGCTTTAAATTGATTTGCTGTAAAAAATAAAACTATAGACCTCTTCTTAGCAGGAACTAGCCTTGAAATTTACTTAGAGGTTACTACTGTYATTTTCTTATGTTACATACAACACATTTTAATAGTAAATTTGGGGACATTATTTTTAATTAATCTACTCGGAGGGGGAGCTTTGAGAGTTTTGGTTGTTTTCCATTGCCTGGGACCGAGTACTCAGGTGATGCTATTCTGTACAGCTGAACTGTTGCTGTGCACCCCAGCTACCGAGTGACAGACCATTAGAATCTGCCTCAACGCAGTGGGAGAACAGGGGAAGGGCAGGAGTGCAAGCTCCGGTTGTGCAGACTTGATGGTGGTGAAGCGACCCAACCCCTCCAGAACGAAATCAGCTTTTAATGAGGTGAAATCTATCTAGATTAGGCTGTTCTGCCAGTTAAAGAAACTGCTTATCCCCTGTGTGTACCTCATAAACATTCTTCTAAATTATTTATTCTATCTGTCCTAAATGAAACAACAATTACTATTTTTTAAAGAAACTGTAAAATCATGCACTTCATAAAGACCTATGTCACTCTTGCATGTAGATGGCCAAATCTTTGCCAAAGCTTATACAGATAGCCTAGCACCACTTCTGATATGCATTATCCATACTGACCAGCCAGGGTCTATCCTTTAAGAGGCAGGCCAACAATAACATAAGGAGGTTATTAAATATTATTCATTACCTTCTGTGGAACAAAATAGAAGCCTAATTCGCAGTCTTGATTCCAAGAAAAGATTTGATAGGATCCCAAGAGATTTTTTGTTCTTTATTTTACAAGTTTTTAATTTTGGCTCCGAGTTTAGATCATGGATAAAAATGTTTTTCCAACAACCCATGCCTTGGTGATAACAACTTGAAAACCCTCCCACCTTACCCTTGATTTAAGGGGAACGAGGCAAGAATGCCTCTTCCTCTCTCTTTATTTTTGGCACCCTAGTCACACTCACCAACATATAAGTGAATATCTAAGAGGAATGAATACCAGATCTCAGTTTTTGAGAATATCTTTAAAAACGACTTCAGCTCTTCCCAAAGCACGTCCCAATTTCCAGTGTCACTGCTAGGACTCAAAACCCATTTACCATAAATCAGTGGCCATTCCTATAACCCTATTTTATTAAAAGTATATATAATCAGTGACTTCTTAGGTGAAATGGGTTAGAAGTATTGTAAAGACTCAGGTAGAATTATGCTCTATTTTTCAAGAAAATATACCAACTATTAAAAAAATACATAGCTGAATGCAGACATCTGGCAAAAGCCTTGTAACAACATTTGGCCTTATATCGTTTTTAAATCAAAGTGTCTTTTAACCCTTGTTCCTTCACTCATTCAAAACCACAGATAAAACCACAAAACATAACAGGGAGAATTTTTGCAAAAGGAAGGAAAAAACAAATACCAAGATAAAGTATAGTCAAGGGAGCATACTTGCTATACTCTTCCCTTTTCTATTCTTTTCATTAGTAAAAAATTAGAAAAGAGTTAAGAGCATTTCAGATGGCCTTCCTAGTCTTTTTTTTTTCTTCTCCAGTTTCCATGACCAATATTTTCCTTTCCGAAAATAAAATGCCCCTGCTCATTTGTGAAAACCCAAAAGAAACAACAGGGATTCGACGAAGAGCTTGGTCTTGCAATGCAAATTAACGGCAGCAGCTCACCGAAATGAAGCTCCTTAGAGCTGGCCACGAGCCAGCACGGTCCTCACAGACTGCAGTTTCCCTGGGAAGCCACAGAGACAGCTCCACACACAGAGACCTTTAGCTGCCAGCTATGGTCAAAAGAAACCAGGGTTTTTCCTCTCCTGGTGATGGTTCTCTTCAGCATTGCTTTTAGGAACAATGGGAGAACGGCAACATCTTGCCTCATCTCTCGAGGACCTCTCTAACCTCAATTTTGGAGCCTACGATACCCCAAGAGCAGTGCAAGGGAGGCCTGGAGCTGCCAGACTCTCCAAATCCCCCTGCAAACTGGCACAGTTGCAGGAAATGATTGAAGGCAGAGCGCCGTCAGCGAGGCTCTGTGCTAACTGTAAGGCCAGCTCGATTCCAGCCGACCGCTCGCACTTACTGGAAAGAGGTATTCAGCTGGCACTTGCAGCAACTGGAGCCATCTCACGCTGCTCCTTGATCAATTTGGGTCAGCTATGCAAACTCCAAACGGGGCCAAGGCGAGTGAGCCACAGGGATGGCTTTGGGTCCAAGCATTCATTATTGAGGCAAGAGTTCATTACTTTTTAACTTGATTCTGCTGCTCATGGAAAGTATTTATACAAGAAAAGAGTTCCACGTTATTGATTCTTTCTAATGTTCACTAATTGACATATGTCAAGTGACTGATTTCAGGAGTGACAGCATTAAATATGTACATGGAGAGATTTCAGAGAGCAAAGGGACAGCAGCACTATCTTCTCTACTCTTGCTTTGGTAATAAATATGGATAGATGGAACAACTTGATTACCAAATTGATTAGGACTTTTTCTCCTAAAGCTGGTAAACCAGAGTCAGTCAAAGCTGGTGCAGAATTCATCTCACCTAACTTATTGAGATGTTGGCCACTATGTTTTAATTAGCCAATTTAGGCTCTGAATACAGTCAGAGGAAGATCTGCAAAAGGGATAAAACTCCCTTAGAGCAATTTCCCTGGCAAATGCTCATAAGATGAGGGGCACTTTCAGGTTTCATTTGACTAACTGCTGATGCCTACTGAGCTACTCACCGTAGCTCCCTTTGAGTCAATGACCACCCAGGCAACACAGCTGACGATGACTCACTGCAGTGTCACAAAGCCAGCTTCCCAAGTGGGGAGCTGGGAACAACCACACCAGCATCTCAGCTGAGATGAAACCCGTCCTTGGGGAGCTGTGAGCCTCCTCCTCCCTGCCAGGGCCACCCCTGGCATCAGCACTGTGCTCACAGTAGTGCAGCAGGCTTTGATCCACCTCACTGGGGCTCCTATAGCCACAGGTAGCTCACCAAAGCCTGGCTGCTGGAAGCTGTGCAGGGCCCAAATCCTTACATCTACCGGGATACAAGCTMCTGTAAGACCCCTCATGCATATTCACCCTTGCTGCATGCACTATGACATCTGTACTGCACACGTGCTCTTGWCAACCTTTTGTAACCTGGCCCACTTACTTCCATCTTCTGGAGCCCAATCTACTCCTTTGGTGGTATGATGAACAGGAAGGACATACCACAGGCTTTATGCAGCCTAATTTTGAATGGGATTAGCTGTTAAATGGAAACTTGAACTGGCAAAAGTTCAGACATAAAAGCAAGCAAATTTCCRCTTTTCAGAAAGCAATAGCAAACTGCAGGGATGTTTATCTCATTAGTAATATTAACATTATTCAACAAGAAGGCATCCTAGCAAATTCTAAGAGAAAAGTTACCTTCATTTGGAACACCTGAAACTAGTCAACTCTACATACTCTTTGTGAGTCCACTGGTAGAACCCTTTATGTAAAATAAACCTTTTAAAGCCACACTTCTACTACACAGARGTTATGTGCAGAAGTAACTTAAGAGGTAGCCTAACTCTAGGAAGTGTATCCATAGAAGTGGCTGTCCAGATGACCCAGGTCTTAGCAGAACATGCACAGGAAGCAGATATTAAACCTGTAAATGTGTCAGTAGCTGGATGTATTATTGGCTTGAACAAAATTCCAAAGAACCAAGTTTCACCTCACCAGTCAGATGAAGGAAAGAGGCAATTTCCCTTTCAGAAGCCTTTTATGAAGTGATCTGTTTAGTGACTTGGTGTAGACAAGGGGCAGATCCCCTGCAAACAGTGTTAGAGAAAAGGGAGGAGGGCAAAGATGGAGGAGGAAAAGACTATTTTTAATTAAAAAGAGTTGAATGTAAAAACAAGGTAGGGGAGGATAGTCAGTGTGTAATAGCAGCTTGGTTACACTTTTCATTCCAGTGTGTGCATTAGTAGGCAATGATCAAGAGCTGAAGTCTCCCCCGACCAATCGCACTGAGATGTGTGGTATGTTGAACAAACCCACAGTGGTGGGGAACACCAGACATCCATTCTCACAGAGTTACTTCATCCTTTTTGGCCCACCCAAACTGCACAGTCATCATCTAGAAATTTATACCTCACAGCTAACTACTGTTTAGCAGAGCAAACACYGCACTATTTCTTACCAAGAAGACAGCTTGCAATGATAGGCAGCTTTTAAGATCCTGTATATATGATAATGTACTGTTGGCAGCCTCTCAAGGAGGGAATTGCAAAAGCCATGGTGTTGTTTTGAGGAAGAGGCAAAGATTAAAGTTTGGTTTCTGTGGCTTGATGAAGAACTGACATGCGGAAAAGAAAATTATGAGGCTGAGCACTCAGCTGATACAAAGTTACCAACACCTTGTTTGTGTATGCTCCAAACAACTGCCCCAGATCTCTTACTGCAAGAGTTGAAAATAAAGCCTCAAGAATATTTAAAGGTGGCCACAGGCATTTCACGGAAACTGGTGTTTCCCCGTTCCCCGCAAGCCATTAGGGCTTCCCTCCTACACTTTGACGAGCTTCAGATAGAAGCAGCTGAATGCACCAAACACTTTTAAACTGAGGGTATTTACACATAACTTTTCCAGTGGAGGTGGGGTAGGCAAAGCCCTGAGCAATTTAGGTGCTGCATCATGTCTCCTCAGCRGAGATGCACTTGTGGTAGATGGAGCTTGAAAGGGAGGCAGCTTCCTAGGGCCTGCCCACCCCATATGCTGCAGGTACAYGGGAAGCTGATTGAAAATTTCCAATTAAATAGTATTTTTATGGTATTGACTGAGCAATCTCTAGTTGAAAAAAAAAAGCCAAAAAACCAAAACCACCTACCACCAAAGCTTTGTCTAAACACATACATTTCTATGAGTCACTACAGTTCCACTGACCTTCACTCTTCAAGTGTGGCCACACAAGGGACCTGTCTTGAGGGCCGTTTTAAACATTCGATGGGGTCCCCACTCCTGGCTCATGCCCCACACTTTCTTCTAACCTTCCAAGGAAATCTGATCAAAGCAGAGATGAAGTCCAGCTGAGGCAATCAGGGTAGGGAGGCCCACGCACTCCGCAGCCTCTGGGTAGCTGTATCATCTCCTTCATTACTCTGGAGCAAGTACGCAGCAGATGTGGCATCCATGACTTCTTCCAGCTCCTCAGAGTAAGCAGAGGGCAGGTGAAGAGCTGCTGAGAAACTGCAGAACACAGATGCTGCTCTTGGCCTGGCTGACTGCTACTTGTGCACTTGCTCCAAMTCTCCTGACACAATTATTTCTGTTTCTGGCTGAGGAGCCTGGGACAAGACAGGTAGAAAAAGAAGAATGCAGGGAAGAGACATAGAAGAAGGATGGAGGTCACGAACAGAAAGGAAACTTGAGAGGGAGGGAAAAGGCAGAGGGAAAGAGGAAGAAAAARGATTAATACAATATTCAGCAAGAAGGAAAATTATGTGGAAGGAAAACAGACATTGGAAAAGACCCAAAAGAGGAGAAGAGGAGGAGGTAGAGACTTGGCAAGAATGATAAGAAGCATTTAAAAAAAAATCTACTACTTCTGTTATCTTGTAGAAAACTGCCAAAGTAAGATAGTACATGTATTAATAACAATAATGATATCTAAGTACATGGACAATGTGAAGGTGAAGAGAAATGTGCCAGGAATGTGATGTGGGCTGGATGCCAGATACCTAGGAAACCTTCAGGAAGCAAATCTAGCAGCTTTCCTACAGGGGAATGGAGACTGTTCAAGGCAACTTGGGTAAGGTTTGGAATGGAGGGGAAGCTCTTTGCCTTCCAGAACAAAGGGCCGAGCAGGTCACCAGAGGGAATGGGCAGTTTTCTGCCACAGAAACCTGGCTCCATGGGCCAAAGAAACCTGGTTGTCTTTGGAGTCTGCCTGCTGATATCGGGGATAATTCAGTAAACACTTTTGCTGGATTTTCAGCTGAATTCAGCATTTGGCAGTGATACAATCCAGTGCCTGTGGCACTGGAGCAGGAAGGTTTGGGTGCTATTCCTAACTGGCATGCTGGGCAACCCCGAGCGTGTGAAACTCCCAGCTTGTTCCTCAGCTCCCCATCTCTAAATCAGGTAGTGACGCTGACTGATTCAGCAACACAYGTCAAGACCCACAAAACAAAAACACCAGCTAAGACCTGGGTGTGACTGAAGTTACCCCAAGGGGAGGGAATTCAATTTTATCCCTTCATTTTCAAGTCTTGCAAGTGTATTCTATACTCCTTTTCTGTAGCTTAGTACTCAGATCACATCAATAGATTTATCKTCTCACTTTTCTGATATATTAAAGCAGTCACGCATTACAGTCTGGTTCCAACATAAAAGAGGGAAGAACRTGGAGTCTTACGAGAGAATTAGAGAAACGTCATCTAAGTGGCACCACAAAACTTTCCTTTAAAGGCAGGCATAATTTGCTAACTCCTTTTACTTCACCTTAGAAACATTCACTGCATCGCACTGCCACTTTACAGAAGACATTGAGAAATTGGAAGTCATTGAGAACATACAGCGCGTATCCCACATCTAGCTATATACATGTATAACATATATATATGTGAATAGAGCAAAATATCATGAGCTTCAAGTAACTTGGGTTACATTTTAAATCTGATTTAAATTTAAATCAGATCAGATTTAAATTTAAAAGTCTTATTTAAATCTAATTTAAAGGCTTTTTTTTGTAACRTACAACAGCCTGCCAAAACTTCTCTCACCTGTGGCTGTGACTTCTACATACCACCACATATCTAATACCCTGCCTACTTGTCTTTTATATTGACAACTTTTAGTGGATGAGCTGAGGGCATGAGATTTCAGACAAACACTTCTTTACATTCACCTGTAAAAACAGAGCCGTGTTCATCCCAACGGCTGCTGTGTTTAGTAGGATTTCCCCTAACAGTGGCTAGCAGGCCCTAGCACGAGTATCAGATTCCCCTTACACTGCAGGTGAAGAAATGAAATACGTCCATCAGCAAAACAAGAATCAGTCCTGAAAAGAGAAGATGAGCCTAAGCAAGTCAAATAATAACAACACTCCATAATAGGCTTGTAATTAAGAAGTTATGAGTGACTTCCAGATATCAAAGAGGAAGAAAGTAATTGCTTGTATTTGGCTTGATTTTCAAAGTTGTGATTGCACTCACAGGTTCTCACTGAAGCTGGTGTAAACTGTGGCTATGCAGCACCTTTGAAAGCCTCGCCAGAACTGCCTTGAGACTGCAAGCTCCTTAGGGCAGAGACCTGTTACTCATTTGGCAAATTGTATTGCAAAGGCCTAAATAGGGCCGTTTGCGTAATAATAACAGTAATAATAATAGATAACAGATTTGTGCTGGATTTCAGAAATATCTGATGTGGTTCTGCAGCCTTCTTATTAACACAGTATTTCAAAACATTAAATAAACGCTCATTTTATAGGCAAATCACCAAGGAAGTATGACCAAAGGAACCAAGCTAAAAACAACTTAAAAACAGAGAGGCATTTGTCTGGTCAAACTTGGAACTTCCCTGCCATTACACATTTCAGTTTTAAATTATTTATTTGACTCATAGGCCATCAACTGGGAGCCTTGGCAGAAAGGTAGCTTCAGAAATGTGCGTTCGCCTACAGTTATTTTAGGCCATGGAATCTGATCCACGTAAATATGCACATCAGTGCACACACCCTCAGCCCTGAGGATGTTGCCACACKGCCCAAATGCATGTGCAATCCCTCTAACTACCCCAGTGACAGCTACAAATGCACATTTACTCACCCTGCCTGKGAGCACCAGCTTTCAGGTTCAAAGGGTATCAGCACAGCAGCTATTGATGCTTTGGTCTTGCTTCAGGAACCTCACTCAGTCCACCGAGACCCAGCTTTTAGTCTAGCTTGGCAGAGTGTTTTGCAGTGTAAATTAGCAAAGCAAACTAATTACCTTCTCAACACATTTTTGTATACACCACAGTGACAAAATCCATGCTCCTATCCAAAGGACAAGGAAGAAGCTGCAAAGAGTCTAYATCTTTCCAAAACTGTCCTCATACTTCTTAAAGCTCCACTTACCCCCAAGCTGCTCCCCACCTGCAAAATGGGATATCACCTCTTATGCTGCCAGCCTCAAAGATGAATAAGGAAGAGAACAGCCCAAGGAAGCTGGGGAAGGTGCATTATATCCTCACAGGCACATCTGCTGCCCCAGTCAATTAGCAGCACCAGGACTCCAGGTGCTGGCTATGTCATCAGCCAGCAATGCAAAGCCCCTTTTACAGTGTTATTTAACCAGAAGATAGTTATGAAAAAAAAAAAAAAAAAAAAAAAAAAAGAAAACCCAGCAGCTCTAATAAACACCAGCCCTTTCAAGAATGAATTTGAAAGCCAAGTTTTGAGGTATCAGATGATAGGACTCATAAAGTTAAAACATGCATTTACTTTAATGAAACTACTCAAAAGTGCTGTCTGGAGTGTTTATTTATTCATTAATTTTTACTTGAGCTGACAAAGTAAATCCAACCTTGGTTTTCATAAAAATCTCTCTACCTGCAATCTATTTAGTTTAAATTGGCATCTATTTGGTTCTACCTGGAAAGCCCAGCCAAACCCAAATAACGTCACCGAAACTCCCGAGGTCACTTTAAAAAACAAGGAAGAGAGAAAGAAAAGAAGAAAAGTTTAAAAACCCAGATAAAAAGAATTCCAGAGCTCGAAATGGGAAACCCTTCCCGTTTTTCCCTTGCAAGTGCGGTCGGGTGGAGGGCAGTAAATAACAGCAATGTCACGGAGTGAAAGCCCTGGCTGCGGAGCCCGTTTTGCTTGGCCGACTGGCTTCCCTCCCTTGCCGTGGCGCTCTGTTTCCCGGGTATTTATTTATTTTGCTCCAAGCATCCCCCACGGCCGCCTCAGCTCCCCACAGCCCTGCTCGCTGCTCGCACAGCCCCACGTGCTTTTCTCTCCCTCCTCTTCCTCGCGGGCCCTAATTTGTTATTTCTAAGGAGGCTCCGCCGAGCGCATGGTGGCTGGCGGGGAGCGCGTGGTTCCCATCTCYGGGATCGTTCATCTGTGGCGGTTCCACACGTTCCTGGGAGGCRCACGCTCCTCCCCGAGGGAATCACCTCTCCTTTCCCAATAAATCAGGCCTTGCTGGAACGCCGATGGTCGGGAAAGGGCCCCGCGGAGGTAACTCCCCTTCGCTGGCGAGGACGGCGCGGGCTCCGCCACCGGCGCAGAAACGAAGCTAATTTTGCTCGCAAAAAGCCTTGGTARCTTATTACCGAAAAGTTGCTAAATATTGCTAAAATATGAATGTTTTGCCGCGGTTGCCACAGAAACCTGCGGAGCATATAATCCAAAATAGGACGTCTAGACAAACTCCTACTGTCTGACCTTTTATGTATTTCCTAATCCAGCCGATCTTGCCAAGCAAATCGGTGACTAAGCAGCAATTCCCTTCACACCGTGTCATAAAGGCCTGACGAGGCCCAGGTCGCCGCTATAAACGCGGCTCTGGCTGCTCCAGCGCCGYGCGCCTTCCTCCACCGGCGCGGCTCCCCGGGGGCGCTCCGCGCTCTCGTGTGTGCTCTTGGATCATCGTGAAGTAATTTCGGGGCTGTAAAAGCCCAAAGCCGCAGCTCCGMCGAGGAACAGAGAGCGCTTTCATGCGGGAGGACCCCAGAGTTTACATAAAACTGTGTCGGGAAGGCCGGGAGAGACTCGGGCAAAGCAAAACAGGAGGCCGCCGCGGCCGCCTCTTTCTGGGGGGCTCCGACCTGGCAGCCGCCCGTGCTAAACCAGGTACCAACCGGGCGCCGTCCCGAGCGCTGGCCCAGGCTCGCCACGGTGAGCCGGGAGGGGCCCCACGCTCCAGGAGCCCCTCGCCTCCTCCCAGGAAGGGGCTGCTCCTTCCAGGGTGCAGGAGAACCAGCCCCGGTTCTGCTGCGGCGGCGCTCAATGCGTGACGGGCTCCTCGGCTGCGTGTCCTTGATCAAAGCGCCCCGAGTCCTCAGCCACGAGCCAGAAAGCAGAACAGGAGGGAGGGGACCCCAAAGCTGTATTCAATCCCTGCTAAAATTTCCTGTTCATTCACGTTTGTATAGGGCATATGCATGTACACAAACGGATATCTATAGATGTAAGCAGTGACGATTTTATTTTATTTTATTTTATTTTATTTTATTTTATTTTATTTTATTTTATTTTATTTTATTTTATTTTATTTTATTTTATTTTATTTTATTTTATTTTATTTTATTTTATTTTATTTTATTTTATTTTATTTTTCCATTCCATTCCATTCCATTCCATTCCATTCCATTCCATAGTTTTTTCTGCATTGTCTGTTCCCAGCAGAGGGCTTGGGACGATGCTAAGGCAGAAAGCCATACTCTTGCCCTGGTTTGGAGACTCAGCACAGTGACAGGATCCACGTTTCTGAGATAAGCTGCCCTCACGTAAACGTTGTGATTACCTTAAGGACATTTTGTACGTATTGCAGGGAGGGGGCTACCTAATGCATATATTCTTACAGCAAGCAAGTGTAAGAGGGAGAGAAGAGAGCTATTGTCAGGAGGAAATGGGAGGGAAGACCCCTGAATATGTAAGGAAAGAAAGTGAAATATCTCACACTTTGATCAACATGTTAAAAGAATCGTGTGTTGTATGATATTATACAGTGGTAATTATAGACCACGTATTATACAGTGGTAAGAATTAATGACTTAGTATCTGGCCAATCCACAGAGCTTGTTTCTGGGAGGTGTTGGATTTCATGTATATTTTCTGTGAAGTTTCATTTTCCGTGTGGTACTCAGTCAGGAAGCAGGGAGCCCTCAGGTGGGAYGGGACGCCATGAGGCACGCTTCCGAGGAGGATGTGTGCTCCCGTGTGCCGYGGGAAGCGCCTGYGCCTAACGTGTCTYCTCCTGAGCCGCTGGCTTTGCTCYRTGYACRAGATGTTCTCTCKKCCTTAGAGCTTTCACCCTTAAGAGAGATTCAAGAAAAAAAAATGGGGAAAATCTCTGAAGTGCATGGGAATGCCTGTACATGCATGGAAGAGATGAACGGCTTCTTGTTGATTAGAACCAATAGGGGACCACACGAGAAAAAGTCCTACACCTACTCCACGATTCATACTCCTGTTAAAGAACTAGTCTTTTCATGGTGAGGTTCAGGAGTGTCTTCCTCCAAGGGTCGCTCCTGTCATTACTCTACCCCTCCACATGTCTCCTTTCCGCGCCTGTCCCCTCTGCTCCTCTGTGCTGGAGGTTCCTCTTTCTCCAGGTTTGCGCAGCAGCGACCGCAACGAGGCCCCAGTGCAGGGGCTATTAGGTGCTTCCACAGACAGATGTCTAAGCCACCGCAACTGTTAAATTCTGACAAACTTCTGAGCTCCTGAAAACTTGTTTCCTAATGGGACACATTAGGCACCACACACTTCGTGTAGAACTGGCAGCTTTTCCTTCTTTTGTGCATAGACGTACAAAACCAGAAGAGCCCTCCCTGGCGATCTGGGCTGTATGAGCCACATGTGAAAATGAGGATACGATAGTGAGGGTGAYGTGGAGGTCGTGGAGGTACAGAAGGAATGCCTGGCAATCAAAGGCATAGCTGTTGCCAATTCCAGTGGTATGGAGAGAGGCAAGATAATGAAAGATGGCTACAGCAAAGCTAGCAGTCTTACACAAAGGAAAATCTGTAAGTCCACATGGTTTGAGACCAAATCAGACTTCTTCCCTTAGAAGTCATACTTTCAGAGCAAGCCGCTGACACTATTTGACAGGCTAGACTGTGCTATGTGTTATACACTCACCCGTGCTTGAAGCAAAAGGACTTGAGCTTGGCCCAGTCCTCTGCTCTGGAACCACTTCAGCTTGGGATGATGGCGAAATGCGCTCCAAGAGCTCAATACACCTGGGTCGTTCCATAGCTGGCAGCCCATACCATACGCTCAGCAAAGTCATCATACCTCCCACTGCAGGTGCAGAGAGCACCACACAGGCTCTTCTGCTCTGATCAGGGACCAGTGTGCAAGGTTGGCAGACAGGTTAACCTAATATGTTAACCTAATGGGTTGTATCATCTCTCATCCACACTCTGCTGCTCTCCTCAAATGGGCGCTTAGATTTTTTGGAAAGAAAGATTGTGGCCTTCACAAATTTAAACAAAATTATATTCAGACATGGTTAAAAATGGTCACGGAGAAAATGTCAGTCTGATCTTTACTTACACCCTTTACACACAGTTTATATATATATGCATACACATACATCCATAATTATATGTGTGTTCATTCCTGCACATGCTCTGTCATATGCCACTTACTCTGACATTTGCTGATGCCTGAGCAGTGGTGCTGTGTATTGCTTTACTGGCAACACTGGCAGGCTCTCATTCAAGCACAGCACTCATCACCGTTCCCTCTGCTCCCCGGCAATGCTCGTACGATGGTCTGGTTAAGAGATAACACTTCCCTGGAAAATATGTATAAGGGAAAGGCAAAACAACATGCAAAGGCATCTGTTAACTCCAGAATTAGCAGGCTCAGGGATCTATGACTTATTCTCCTTGTTTTGTTTGGATCCTTTTTGTGCATGTATGTGGGGGGAGAGAGAATTCATTTGCTTATAACACAACAGAAATCGTTATTGTGCTAAGTGCCATAAGATGCTTTATTACAGAAAGCATGAAGCGCACCCTGATGGGTATGGGGAGTGCACCTTTATATTTTAAAGCAGCAGTGAAGCAGGTGGCCAGCAGGAACGACCAGCACCATCAGTCTTTCTCCTTTTTTGTATCTTAGAGAGAGAAAAAAAAAAAAGTTAACACATACTGCAAAGCTGCAAATTTTATATGCGGTCTATAGAGCTGTTTCCTGTCGCTGCTAGTCTCATCATTTCTCTTGCACTCCCTCTACTCATTTATCACACCAACTTGTTGCATCATGCAATAATTCTGATTTTCACCTCCAGAGAAGGAAGCTGTCTCTTGGTATATATTCACAGGACGGTGCCTTGAGCTAATGACAATGCCAGGTTAAAACAGGTAACAGAGATCATCAAAGGCCACTGTGGACACCACACGGACCCAGAGATATGTTGGGGTTTTTTTCAATTAGGCAAGCAACATTTGTTTCCTGCTCGAAAAATTAGTTTTCCCCATACAGACATACAGACAATGGCTACTCATACCTCAGTTTTTATGGACTACACAACAGTCAGCTGCTCAGTACTACTAAGAAATGTTAATATTGCTTTGGACTAACATTTCATTAGCCAATGATTGGTCCAACCAGTGCTGACTCTATCCCACAAATAAACGCAAACTGCAGACTGACTGGAACTTATGAAGATGTTAACGTTAACTGCTCCCCTGGGACACCTCAAAGCTGTCTGCACTTTGAGCTGATCTCACTTTATGTGTTTCCCCTGTCTGAGAAACAGTGAACTGAAGGCAAGCRAGTCAGCAAAAGGGAAGCAAGCCTTGAAGTGAATACACACAGACGCAGCACAGCACTTGACGTGAGTTTAGGTTCAATGGTTATAACCACTCCTRTCTTTATAACACTATTAGAGATTAAGGGTCTTTTGTCTGAAACCGTGTGCCTGTATCCTGTGAGGCCAAGGAGAGTCTCCTGCAGATTATATATCATCCAGTTGAATTGTTCCAGTACTTTTTGATACAGGCCAGTAGCAAGCACACACATTTCACCCCAATATCGTAAAAAAGGACTAGACTCAGGGGCTAAACTGACAAGACTCAACGATGATGAAATTTGCAGAATAATCTTTTCCCTTTGAAACAGCCAACATCTGCCATGGATCTTTCAAAATCTCTCAAACCAATCTGTGTCATCACCATCTGCATTCTGTAACTCTTGTGTTACCGTGCAMACAACAGGATCATGGTGTTTCCCAGGACAATTCCCTGGTGAGGAAATCTATTTGATCTTTGGCCTTTTTGTGTGTACAAGTTCAGGATGTTGATCATTGCTTTATAAGATAGTGCAACAACACCATTTCTTAAGTGAAAATCTCTCACCATATACTTGCTTACGCCAGTGCCCTGCACACTGATGTTTTCAAGGATCTGCTAGCTGAAACTCTCAAATGAAAACAAGGAAATTAAAGTTTAAAAACTGGCACATATTGTGGATTCAAAGATTTTAAGAATGGCTTTGATCTGGAAAGAGAAAATGGAAACAGCAACTCTTCTATTCATTTATGAACAAATTACTCATTTAATCGCTTTGATCTTTGACACTAATACATAACTCATTGAAAGGGCGACTGGCATCATTTTCCCTGTGCCCCAACTAACTGCCATTAGTTCTGCTTCTTGCAGAGGAGCCTCTAGCAGCCTSAAGCTGGCACCCCCCTGCATGAAGTAATGAAGAACTAGCGAGATGYAAACCAGGGTTGACCAAGCTAGCTTGGCAACCATGTAAATTGTTTTTCTCAAAGCATTAAGCCCTGTTTGCCATCAAACCCCATTTGTTAAYGATTAACTTCAAGAAACAAACACAAATGAAAAAAATATTATGCCAAATATACATAACTCTTTGCCATACAGTTTTTGCTATATCACTTTCTGGGAATGAAGACACTTAATGATGGGGATTTAGTTTTTCTCCATACAAGATGTGGACTTGTAAAAAGAGCTTACAAGTAGCAGTTCACTCCTTTAGTCAAGGAAAAAATATTATTTCATACAGCAAAATCAGGAGAAACAACAATGCTAACAAACATATTGAAAGAATATCTACTGGGAGTCACAGTAGTGTTTGCTATCCAAAATTCTCAGCCCCAACCCAGGTGAGATTCCTCCAATGCACATTGAATAAAATGGCCACAAGGCTGCTTGCCAAGCTCCTTGCAAAGGGGAAGAGATAGCAGTAAGGACAAATAAAGCGGCATGCTGTAGGAAACACCTCAACAGGTAACACTACGGAGAGTCCCGATGGTGTTGCTCGCTGGAAGAGTGCCACAATTTACGGAGGGCATCTACATGTTTGCCTTCACACACACAAAAAAGGGTGTGATTATATGGATAGAYGTATCTATAATAGTCATAGCCTCTTCCCAGGGACCAGAGCCCAAAATCTTCACAGGCTTTGACTCGTATTTTCATTGCTGGGTTGTATGGCGGTCTTACTTTCTATGCTAACTAGCTGGGGTCTTGGACAGATGTCAGGCCTTCAACATCCTGTACAGCTAGGCCAGGAATTTATCTTGTCCCTAGATAATCAACAAGCACAAAAATAGAAGAAACTCCCATAACCCACACATCTTATTCCAGATCTTCATTTTAG
Organism: Eudromia elegans; assembly: GCA_003342815.1. NCBI lineage: Eukaryota > Metazoa > Chordata > Aves > Tinamiformes > Tinamidae > Eudromia > Eudromia elegans. The sequence continues at coordinate 910,318 of PTEX01000020.1, forward strand.
CCTGAAACAGAGAATCTACAAGGAGCTGCTTTCATTTAAACCATAAGTTCCAAATATTAGTGTCTTCCTTTATATTTTACATAGCACTGAGCACACAGCCAGCCCCATACACGTTTCTGAAAGCTACTTATTCTGACCCTTCTAGCTTAGCACTGTGACCACATTGAATTTCTCAGGGTAACCAAGGGCAAAATCAGGCACTACACTCAAATCATGGTCTTGTGCTGAGCCAAGCAAAGTCATTAATTTTTCCTTTTCCACTTCCTTATTTCTAAACGTGAATAAGGAAGCTGTCCTGAAGAATCCCTTTTTGCTTAATTTTATAATATGTGTTCCTCTTTTATGCATGAGTAGTTTTCTCAGACTGATGATTTTCTGGTATCTCCCCAAAATGTTATTTCAGAGCTATTAAAAAAAAAAAAAAAAGTCACATCCCCCTAAAAATAAAGTAAAATGGAACGTGTTGAATTTCAGGATGCTACAAATTTAATGGCTAGATTCTGAACATTTTAAAACTTGTCACTTTGAGTTTATTCAAATCTAAAACTGAAGTCAACTGGACAGAGTGCAGAAAGAAGGAGAAGGTGAACCAACCACAAGCACTGTGAAGACCCTCCCCAATATTTGTATGAAGCACCTTATGTTAAAAATACAGAACGCTATGTAGACCCACCTATGCTTTCTATTAARTTACCTAGAAAATAAAGCTTTATAAGGTGCAATTTTGCACACTATTACGGCCCTATTCCATCATAGAAGCTCATTACTTTACCAACCTGTAMAAAGGTGCCTTTCAGGTTATTCCCYGCTTTTCCCTCTGATCTGGCTGAATGGTTCCACCAGCCTGTAACACCCTCAGGGGGAGACAGAGCGGGACGGGAGGCTTGTCAGGTGCCTACAGGTAGAAGCTGCCATTACTTCTTGCTGGCCCAAGAGGAGATACCAAAGTGGATTTGGACGCACTCTGCTAGGACTCCTACACTAGCCTGGTCTGACCAAAAACTTTAGCAATTTTTCTTATCTGCTTTTTCACCTCCTTCCAACTTTGCCTAAAATTAGGATGCTTGTTGCTGTTCTCCTCTGTGTGAATGTTACTTGTGTAGAAGTCAGCTGGCTTCAGTGAAGCCTCCCTGACAAAACCCCAAAGCACAGTTCAGTGTGCAGAGTACARTTATAGGCAAGAGGGAGACTTACACCCAAGGCAGCAAAGGAGAAGACTCCAAAAATAGTGCAGGGACTTTACAGGGCAGGTGACAAAAAAGCGCAAACCAGCAGGGTGATAGCTCAAGATAAGGCCGAGTTCAAAAGGGGGCTGCAGCCTTTGTAGGGGCAAGGTGCCACCGCCGCCGCCTCTGTTTGCCTGTACTTCTACAGCACTTCCCCTGYACCACTTTGTTCTGCCCTTTTTGTTTGCATCAAGACATCAGAAAAATTTCCCCTGAATAACCACTGTATTATTTTATAGGTTTAACCTTGTAACTCTTTCCTCTTATTTCCCTCTAAGTCATGYGTTATCTCTTTCACTGCTAAATATTTCCTGTCTGTTCATTCATCGGCTTATTTTAGCTTCTTCCTTCCTCTTTGTTGGCTGCCTGCCCCCTATATGTCAGCCCRGCGTGTTTATACTCTTACCCATTGTTGCCTGTGTTCTTGGCCACTGTATTGGTTCCTATTTTTTTGTCATTGTGAAACTCTCAAAGAATAACCAACTTACTTGGCGTTTTCTCYTTGTGAATCATTAATTCTCATGGCCTTGCCTCTGTCATTACAGTAGCCGTCTCGACCGTCGGCAGCCCCTTGGAGACCAACTGCACAGAGGYAGCAGACTCGGCCCTTGCCACAGCCCTCGACACGAAACTTGCTTTTCCCAGGTAGCTGCAAGTCTCACCYACCATTTCTTTAAATTCTGTAATTTCCTGCCTCTCTCAAAACCAAGCAAGAATTAACCTTCCCTCCTTTTATAAAATTCATACCTGGTCCCCAAGGGGACAAAGCTAACTTAAACTTTGGAAAGCTTTATGCCTGCTACTTCCTAGCAACCCACCGAGAGGAAGCAACAATTCCCACACACCATCAATCACTCTCCTTAAGTCCATAGAAAGGTCCAAATAAATAGATAGCRTGTGAGATTCTTTATTGCCCTGAAGTTCTGTGTAAATACATGCAAACRTTATGAGACTAAAGGAGTCTGCTGTCTTCATTCATGCTGATCTAAGAGGCATGAGAATTGSATTCTGAACCAGAATTCTTAAAAAATGCCATTTTCTTTTCCTATTCCAGTTTTGTTTTTGATATTCTTTCCTASCACTTAGAGCGCACTGTTATTTAGGTGCTCCCTTGCTGTTGYTTACCTTAGGGATGCTGGGAAGAAAAAGTAGCAAGAAAGTGAGTGGGAGCTCTTCTTAATTAGATTTTTTTTKATGAGTTAAATGTACCACAGAGCCTCTGAGAGCCTCTGAGTACTCCCAGGAATAGGTGGGATAATCTAGGATTAGATTTCTCTACTACTTTTTGTCTTTTTCATTTTTTTTTTTTAAATGGAAATGGTTGCTGTGAGTCAAAAGTTCACAAAGAGATTGAAACTGTAAAGAAAAAATATGTCCATTATGACTGAAACACAGATCACTCAGAGGGAGCGGAGATCCATCTTGCAGCCTTACATCCATAGCTCAGGATGCTACTGAGAGGACAACTGGGAGTCATGAACCGCCAGGGCCACAGCACCAACCCCACTGTGAACGGGGTGAGTACTTAGGTTTTACTGTGCAGTAACAATAAAAATGGCACTCCACTATGGCACTATGTGTCTTCACTTAAAAAAAAATCAGTCCTGATTGCTATTTATTAGTATTTCACCTTGTCTCAGCTTTGTATTAAGCTTACAAACTTACTATGTAGTTATCTGAGTAGAAATCATTTTAAAACGGTGAAGAAAACATTGTTCTTACTCCACAACACTCTGATGTTGTCTGCTGTAATAGCTGTAAGGGACAATCAGCTCAAAAGTCTTAGATGCATTACATACTTTTCTGACAATTTGTGAAAGCGCAGCTTCCCATGGACCTTCTGCTGAAAAGACTTATACCCGCCTGGTTACAAAGACAGACATTCCATATACACAACTTACTTTTTGCCAAGAAGTATACGTRTACATATACTTGTGCCTATGTACTTTTGAAATAAATTAATAAGCTTCATAATTTTGGAAGGGCTTTCTATTTCCTTCTCTCGCTCAGCCTGGCTTCAGTATTTACTTGTGGCTTTTCTCCCAGGCACCGCACTTGAGTGGTGAAGTGACACGTACTTTTCAGTTTCTCACATGAATACAGTTTGGCATTCGGATCATTAGAGCCATGCACTGCACGGGTTAGTGTATTGAAAACATCAGGTTCACTAATTGCTTCATGGGACATCATGACAAGCCAGCACAGGGCTACCTCTCTGGTAAGCATGCACATGTTTCAAAAACATGCATTTGGTGGTAATCACAACCATAAAGCAGCTTGTCATATAGCACACATGCACTGAAAATCCTCCATCTTTAGCATTTGCAAGCTGGAGAGAAAATTCCTCCTTAAAAGAGATGCTGTAAAAACTCCACAGCAGTCTAGACTTCCACGCTGATCAGTTTTCATTACAGGACTGCTTTATATTACTTTATTGGTAAATAGCTGTTGATAGATAAAACGCCGGGAGATAGAAGCCAGTAACTGGTGAAACACACTGTTGTGCATGGCAATCTGGCTTCCTCCACCTACCCTTTGCATCAGCTCTTGGCCTCTTATAACAGTCTGCTAACCCCAGACCTGCTGAACTCCCATTTCCTTGCAGCATAGGCTCTAACGGCACCTCTAGTGCAGATCTTTGCTCCAGCCCATCGCAAATCTTGTCTGCAACACGCCACCCACCAGTGTGGTTGCTCATATKAGTCCCCGCGTGCAGCTCAGCAGTCTGCAAAGCACACCGAGATTACGGGTTAGCTCAGCATCAGTCTGTTCAAAAGCCTTTGAAGCTGGTCATGATCCAAGTCCTGCGAGCTGCCCTACACATTACCTCTACTTTGATTCTTGAGGCCTTCCGCAGGTCCTTAGATAAAGGCTCCCTGAAGGTAACGGGGAACACAGCAAGCCACATGCACGAAACGGGAATACATTGAGTTCATTTTTCTATAGTCCTCRAAAGGAAGCTAATCCACTGCCCTAATAACACTGACTCTCCTGGGCATGGAAAGCTCATAGCACATTCTCCTCCCCTCTAGCTCATAGGGAAAGTCAGGTTTATCCCTGGCAGCTGGCTGGTCCAAGGAGACTGCCTTCACCAAAGAGGTACTGGGTTCGTTGTGGTGCTGTTGTCTGTGTGAGTCTAGTTCTAGGGAGGTGTTTCTATGACACCAGAGCCAGCCTCGTGTTTCCTTTGACAACACCCACGTTGATTAGGCCACTGATTGCTATTTTACTGTGACATTCTGGCACAGCGTTATGTCTTGGCCATCCACTTCAAGAGATGAGGAAGTCACTTTCACTTGATTTTTATCTACTGCTCACATTTTGTGCTGCTAAATTGGACAAGCAACTGGAAACCAGGATGACCTACAGAACCACAGCCTTCAACATAATTCACAGTATTGCCATATGATGGAAAGAAGCAGTGCAAAGAGGGAAATGGAGCTGCCAGGGAACTGTCCAGAGCAGGAAACTAGCTTGAAGTCTTCCAGGTTTCAGGCTAGTGCTTTAACCTGACAGCCATCTTCCTTCTAACCCCATCAATACGGGAATGAGTTTGTGAGATTGCCTTACCGCAAAGAAAAAAAAAAAAAAGAAAAAAAAAGAAAAAAGGCAGTACTTTTGGCAGAAAAATGTCACATAAAACTTCTCATGGATTGAAAGTTTGGTTCAGACTCAACTTACTGATCCTTATTCTCTAAATATTGTGAGTTCTRCCCAGCTATATCTTTTATCCACTCCAACCACGATGAATAGATGTATTCAACACAATGTTTAGCATTTTCACTAAAAGCAAATAAACACATCCTGGTGAAGAAAAATAACTGCAACACTGCCCTCCCACAACTGCCAAAAGTTACATACTTAACATCTACAAAATGTGCGTAGGATATTGATAAAATGGCAAAGATGAGAAGCTGATAAATAAGTTGCTGCATTGTATTCTTGTATGTAGAGTCACACATTCAGACTACCACTTACTTGTACCACTTCCTTCAAGTGTGTAATCTGAGTGTCATCCAGAACCACAGTGAGAAGTCCAGTTCATCATAAAGGAAGAGTGAAAGATGCCTTCAGAGAGCAGGTCAGAGCATAGACAAAGGCCTAAAAGAGAATTTTCTTGGTCACCAATTAAATTACAAGATTCATTGATGTTCACAATCTATGTAGGGGATCAGATACTTTACTGTTTAGGTGGGACAGATCAAGCTAGTTCTCAAAATAAAGACTGTTAACCATAAAGCTGCCTTAAATCCAAGCTGCGTCTTGTACAGAAAGGGCAAGCCAGCCATCGTTGCAAAAGTTGATTTATTCAGGTTTTTATACGTGCAACACTAACTCGGTATTGGCCGCTTGCAAATTCACAATGCATTTCCTGTCTGCTTGCAAGAAAACAAAAGAAGGCAAGTCATAACAAGTCAAACACTTTCAATGTTAATCTTCACCAAGGCAGAACACATGCAGAAGAGCTAAAGGATGTCTTCTGAGAAACGCTGATTTCCAAACATGATGCTGTGTCTGTGCAGGCAAGTAAGCAAGTTTGCCTGAAGCTGGCCAGCAGTCCCTGTCATATTTTGTATGTCAGTAGCAGAGTCTACTTTTCACACTTCATTTGTGTGATGGTGCTGCACACAGGCATGGCATGAATGGGTGAACAGCAGTTCCAAACCAGTTAGCTTCTAATAAGTCTAAACCATTGCTTTGTTCCAAGATCATCAATATGCATCTAAGTTCTTCAATATGCATCTAAGGTGTCAAAGATGCCGCTTACTTTGGTAACTCACCCCTTGGCTCTGCAATGTTGCTCTCCTCTGCTCACTGACCCCAGATAATAGATTATCCGTTCATTTTCTAAGTTTTATTTTCCTGGCATGTTTTTCTATCCGAACTGGCYGTTTCCAGGGGCCCTGACCACCTCTTGCTAATACCATCGTTTCTGAAATACCTACAACAGTGAATAGTTTCTTTTCTGCCAAGTGACTCAGAACACAAGTTGCACAGGGCAAGTACCAYGTAAGAGGGGACTACGTGTCCTGCACGGCTCTTACCAGCCCCTCCCAGCTATTCTGGGAGGCAGAGAAGCTGTTCTCTGGGCAAAGGGAACTGGCTTTATAGCCAAGCAAYTTTCCATCGGCAGACTGCGGTTGGGGCACTGTTTACCATCAGGGTGAAATCAATGTTTATTTACTTTCTCAGAGCAAATTGGGGGTGTGGAAGGGGGAGGAACCCCAAACCTCAAACATCAAAATGAAAAATTCAAGGAAATSCATGAGTTGCACTAGGCAGTTTGCTATAGCCGATAGAAGAGAGGAGTTTTAACTTGGAGAGAAGGTGGGGCCAACTGTCCTATCACTTCTTCCATCTTTGCCCTTGGCTTCAGCAGAGCTATTCCCAGCTGCCAACATGGAGGAGAGGAGTCATCTCCTTTGAGCGCGCTTGCTGTGGCTTCAGCGTCCCGGGGTCACTTAAATCCTCTGCCTTCTTTAGAAAAGGTCTTTTCAATTCTTGACATTTCAAGGCAGAAGTAAAAGCAGGCAAGCACGTTATTAAACTCAGCCTCCGCTTCAAGAAAGGGCTGGGTGTGGGTGTGTCTAACCATGACTACACTGGGGAGATGATAACTGCTCTAGGAGAAGAGTGTCAGCTTTTATTTTTGGGACAGCAGAATTGGCAGACAAGAGCTCTTGGCTTCCACCACACAATTCATGTGGAATGAAAAAAATAAAAGAAAGGGAGAAGAAAAAAAAAAAAAGAAAGAAAAGAAAGAAAAAGAAGTTTAACTGGCGCTGCCCAAGAAAACCAGACAGACACACACAAAAAAAGGAATGATGTACCATATAAAGCATTAAATGCACACACGCACACACAGAGGCAGGACTGCGCTTTATAGGATTCGAACCATATGGGCATATACACATACACATGCACTAACCCACACCCGTAAATCATTTAGCCAGACTATCTGTCTGGAGTATGGAACAGAAACACACTTATGAAATCTATTTTCTTCTTTTAGCAGCAGGCTAATAATTGATAAAGAGCCAGTCTGGGGGCTCTGAATTTTATTTGACAGCTATACAGGGCTGCAGCTCTCCTGGTGTGTGCCGTGGCCGAGCTCTCAGCCGCCGCGGTGCCTGCCGGCGAGCAGGAAAAGCCCCGCGCAGGCTGGCACGCAGCAGGCTGCCCTGGCGGCTGCCAAGTGGGCCTGTGMGGGCAGTTCAAATTGCCCAATTTAGCCAAAGAAAGAAAGGGAAAAAGCAAATGGGGTGACTCAACCCAGGCAGGAGCCAGTCGGCAGCCCSTGCTCTGTTTGCAGCCCTTGGGGTTAGTTCTGGGAGTAGGGGGGAGGTCGCAGCAAGCTCCTGMGCCCCCAGCAGTGGGGAGGGGGCCCCTCGCTGCATGGCCTTCCCATACCCATGGAGCGGGAAAGCCAGGAGAGACATGACGGGCTCCTGGCCCTCCTGGGAGCGCTCCCAGGTGAGCTGGAGGAGCAGGAAAGCACAAGCGGGAACAGGCGCAGAGGCCATGTGGAGGCTGGAGCAAGGGGRCAGCCATGCCATGGGACCACCCCTCCCAGCACAGCGTCCGCGCGAGGCCGGCAGTGCCGCCGGAGCCCGCACCGCGTGCGGCAYGGATGCGGCGGGAACAGGCCGGCCTCCAGCCTCTGCAGCGGCAGCATCCCCGGCGCTCTGCTCACCAGGGACCGCGCTCGGCAGCCGCGTACCCGGGCTCCGCTCGCATAGCTGGAGATCCACATTTTGGATTTTGGACATATTTGCGCAGAGCCCCTGCCAAGCAGACTGCTTTCTGTAGCGCTGAGCCACGTAGCGTTGCTTTCCGCACGGCTAAAGCATCAGCTCCCCGTGCATGGTTTATATTACCCTTCGCGAGGCATTTGGTTCACTGAGATGAAAACGAGGCCGAGGCTCAGCTCTTTGTGCAGGGATTTGCTCGCAGCAGGACGGGCTGGAGGTGTGAAAACCGGATGATGACTYGGTCATTCCTGGAGTCGGGCCTCGCCTTTCCGCTGGTGAGCACAATCTCAAGCGGATCACTTGCTTTTTAAGCCTTTTAAGCACCTCAGTTTACTCATACATGGAAAGGGAGAGGAGGCAGCAAAAAGTAAAAGGCAAAATGGTGTGTGTCTGGTGGTAATTTTTGCCAACCATTTGGGTTTAGTGTAAAAACTTTGTTMACATTAGATCACTGCACAAGTCCTTAGTATAAGAAGAGTACCACTGTGAAGGTCAACCTCTGGCTTGGCCAAGATCCTCCTTTTTTTTTTCCTCTTTTTTTCCCCCTGCTGAGGCCCCTTCCAGCCCCAGCTAGCCAACGCTCCCAGGACAAGAGGAGCTCTGCTCACAGCGGACCTCCAAGCGGCTAGCGTAGGTTCATTGCTTCTCTCAGGTTTGCTGTGTGCTGCACTCTGCTCTCAGCTCCTTTTACACAGCACTGACATGCCACTCCTTTAAACCATGAAAAAAAATGAACAAAAAAACCCAAATGTGAAACAAACGCCACACGTAAACCTCTGAAATTATTTCCATATTGCTTGGCGTAGCTAATGGGCAACTCTCTTCCAGGCAGTTGCATTTTTGGGGCCATTTCATTCCCTCGCGATGAAGGGCCATATGTGGCACCACTGGCTGACTAGGGGATCTCGAGGGGCGTGTCAGGAGTCAGGCCTGTTTCGGTGAATCCCACACAGCAGCGAGTGCATTTGCTTCAGTGGCTGGAGCCTGCCAAGTAAGCCTGCCAAGGGGAGGTGTTACTGGCACCAAAAGGACTTTTACCAGGCTTCCYGCTAACAAAAATACCTGGTGCTTGGAGCGATCTCCTTTCTGTTACACTGTGAGCAGCCCAAGGCTCAATGGAGGCTGCTCCGTTTGTGCTGAGCCTTGCATGAACACGGTCAGAGAAAGGAGCAGAATTGCAGTTTCTGATTTTCACTAATTGCATCTGCCTTGAATTTCTCATTGCTTAGAAGGAATGCAACTGGCTCAAGCTCATCTGCGCCTCATTTTTGACTCTGACAGCTGGAGCAGAGGGTCCTGCTTTAGGAACACGGGCATGCCATGCACGCCCTGTTGAATAAATAGAAACAAGGTCTACAGCAGTCATCAGACAAGAGACACCCCCCCCCATCCATCGGAGATGCAGAATCCCTCAGGTAAACAATAACAACAACAAAATGAAGAAACGTTACCTTTGGAAGTTACAATCTATTTCACCCTATTTCAGCAACMCCATTCTGCTTAAAGTGACCATCAAGGTCATAACACATTTAAAACAACAACCAGTTCAGATGCTGCATCAGTGAGAGTGGCCTACAGGACCTTGCTCGGGTACCAGTYGCATTCCTCTGAAGTTGTGCTGGTGCCACGGAGAACAGCGTTCAGGTCACACTTACTCTGTGGAACTACTTGTCCAGCAATAACCAAATGGTAATGCCAGTCAACCCCCTACTGTGTTACATGCAGTTACATCTACTCCAAGAGTTTTCTTTCAGGTTTAGTTTTTAAACCACATTACCAGTGGGGGAAAAAAAAAAAGAAAGAAGAAGAAGAAGAAGAAGATCTACCACACCAAAAGGAACTCTCCAGTGTATAAAAAACCAGCTGTAGTTAGTGAGAATAGCATAATGGCACTAATTTGATGTTAGATGCCTATACCACACAGAGGGCCTTTTTGAAAGATATCAGTTAGATTTAGATATTGTAGAGTGGTCCTGGAGGGAAACACAGTTTCTTGTATTTCAACACTGACATTTTAATATTAAATCATTTTAAATTACGATGATTGCTATTCTATGAAGGACAAGTACAGATCTCGTCCTCTACTTACAGCAAGAAGGGAAAGGATGCCACGGAAGACAGTGGAGCAAGGCTCTGTCTTTAGCTTATGTCCTCTACGTTGGTGTTTTTGTCCTGTGCTCCCCTTTCTTTTATTTGACTACCATCAGCAGATACATTACTCTGAATTCCGGTACTTGGTGCAACTCATATCTCTTTCAGCTAACTTCAAATCAAGTGACCCCATTTATACCTTCAAACGGTTGGATCCAGAAGATTTCATGTGAGCTTTACCTTCTGACTCCAAGCTACGTTTGGCTGAATTTGGCCTTACATGTGGGAAAAACCCTTTGGAGAAGCACAGTAGTTACTGTACAGACACAGCTGCTGTTTTTCCAAATGAGACACAATATTTCATCTGTTTCAATGCTGTTTTAAGTCAAATCAATTTGGCCCATGACTGGCTCTGTATTTCTTTTGCCAGGTTTGATTCTCTCTTTGGAGTTTGGGCTGGTAAGTAATAATGACAGCAGTGTGTCTGAAAGAAGAAGATGATGTTAACTCTGTTTATACCAGCACAAGCAGAATTATAAAATCTCAGTGCCAAATTTCAAGCAGGCTTTGGTATGYATAGAATATATTTAGGAAAAGAGAGTTTGGCAACTGAAAAATAGGAAAAAAGATGGGAGGAATGTCAGTTGGACAGCAGATCCAGGTTCTTGCTGTGGTGGGGACCTTACAAGGAACAAGTCATCTTATAAGGAGAGGAACATAGATCTGGTCTAAGTGTCTAGACCAGTCCTGAGCATAGATTTAGCACAAACCTGTTACACAGGGCCCTTTCTTCAATATGTGGCCTAAATCCCAAATACTAACTCCAAAAATGAAACAGTTAAGACAACAGTGGGGCTGCCATATATGAATCAGTGAAGTATGCAACCTCTTACCAGCTGAAATAGTTGAGGCCAAACATTAAGGCCTTACTCAGTGGGAGCTTTGCCATTAAGCTCTCTCTCYCTTGATATTTATGATTAACACTTTCAAACATCTGCATTGCCCTTTTAACTCAGAATTATTCYCGTTAAAGAAAATTAATTTTCTGTAGCAAATTTTCTGATTATCAGGGAAGAAGAGAGCTTTAATTCTGGTATCTCTGTTCTTTGCTGATATTAAATGGCAGTAAAATTCCTTTGTGAAGAAGCTGCCTTCAGGCTCCCCTGACCATGTGGCTCCCTCCCTGATAGCCCCTTCTAGAAACACAAAGCTGCAACATCTGTGAGTCCTTCAGCAGCTCTCTAGTAGCCCCTCAATGGCTACTACAGACACCTGTGAGGGGATATTGCTTCTACATGTATGGTTTCCTCTTTGCAGCACTAGTATTAAGATACCTAGTACTCTTCATAGAATTGTTAAGGTTGAAAGGGACCTCTAGAGATCATCTAGTCCAACCCCCTGCTCCAGCAAGGACACCTAGAGCACATGGCATAGGGTGGCATCCAGGCAGKTTTGGAAGATCTCCAGAGAAGGAGACTTCACAACCTATCTGGGCAGCCTGTGCCAGGCCTCTGTCACCTTCACAGGAAAGAAGCTCTTTCTCACACAGAGATGGAATTTCCTGTRTTTCAACTTGTGTCCATTATCCCTTGTCCTACCACTGGTCACCACTGAGAAGAGTTTGGCTCTCTCCTCCCTACATTTACCCCCCTGGTATTTGTACATATTGATCAGATCTCCTGTCAGCCTTCTTCCTTAGGTGAGCYACAGTAGGAGGCTTTGCAGGCAGCAATAGAGAGTCTGGTTAGAGCCTGGTGGGGGAAAGCAGCTGTGGACARTAGGGCATGTGCTTCCCAAATAGTGTTGTGCTTCCCATGCTCCTGAAAAAAGGAAACTGAGATATGGATAAAGCTGAAAGAGAGACATGTGAGTGCAGAAGCACRTTAGTGTGAAAGAGTGGACATTTTTGCTTCCCCAAAATTATAAAGGGAGGAAGCAGAAAATACTTGAAAATAGGGCCTATGGTTGCAGAACCACATTTCTGAAATAGAGATCTCTCAAGTATCAAACTACACTGCAGATGACTAATTGTGGGGGTGACTAATCCCTGTCTTGCCTCCAAAACTATTACTTCACAGTGGCCAAAAAACATACCATAAAGATGTTGTTATCACATCACTCACAGTTGCTTGCATTGAGAAAGACCAAGCCTTTTACGGTACTTGTCTGATGACTGATTATTAAGAGATACGCTTCTTCAGTGTAAGAAAAAAAAAGGACCGCTTCGTCTTTGTAGCTCACCCCGGACAGTTGTGAAGGTGTTGGGTTCAATGCCTGGGGAGCAGGGAGTTGGCTTTCAAGCACAGGAAGAAAATGATATTTTTGGTGGGGGGCGGGGGATGGCAGAAGCAGATGGATATTCAGGTTGACAGAAAATGAAAACCTGCCTTCGTCTTGCTTTCATTAGTCTTCATTATATGACCACGACAGCTTTAATTGCTGCCCCGCATACATAAGTAATAAAAATGTAAAATGTTTAAATGAACTGTGGCTCCCAAAAGCCATTATAAAAGATTAATGATGAGTACTCTTTGCTAACTTAGCCGTCTTCGAGAAACACATCTGAACAGCCCTTGTGGTTAAGATGATATTAGAACAATATTTGCCGGACCACTTGTCTCAAACCATTATGCACTGAGCTTTGATGGTTTTGATTATTCTGTCTTTAGCTAGTCTGACTTCTAGACATATTTGATTCCWTTTTATTCATTCCTGACAAGTTATCCCACCCTTACTATCCAAAGAAAGAGTCTTCAGGTACTCATTGTTATATTCTGTCTACAGGAATTGCTGATGCTTGCTTAGATGGTTTTTACTGCCAAAGTCGTTGAATGTAGGCTTTATTTGTAGCACTCCAGAAGTTATCCTGCTAATTAATACAATATCCAGCTGTAGGGGAAAATACACAGTCTTTTATATTTAAATTGGAAGCAGTACTAAGCCCCAAATCTGAACACCCACTTGGCCTTGAGGGGCACAGATTTGTCTCTGAATTCACATGTGAGAGTAGAGTCAGTATTCCTGAAAGGGTGTCAAACCAAAACCTTCAGTCCATGCTTTGGCATAACTCCAGCCGCCCACCTCTCATTTAACTTATAAACCCATCCTTAAGATAAAGCTWATGCTTAASCAGAAGCAAAGACACTCACTCTTGYCTCCTCTCTGCTAGCATTCATCCTTCCTTTTGTGATTTACAAACCTATTTACACCACATTTACTCAGCACAACAGAGCATGATATGTGTTTCTATGGAAAAACTAGAGAGACCTTCTTCTGTTCTCTTTTTGCTGTTGTCCATAGTCATGACTGAGCTTCTCAAATGGTCTGAACCTCTCCATCGGTAAATGCCTCTCCTGCAACATTAGCTGGATCCTCTTGACAGCTCTTCATCTATGGGAATGATGAGCTCTGTACAAGCAAGCTGACTGGTGCAGTTTGATGTTTGGCTTTCAACTCARTTTTCAGTTAATACTAACAAATTTGAGAAGACTGATAAAATTTGATACTTTGTGGCATACACCACTCTCATGTATTTGGGATTGAACTGGAACTTTCACAAATTTGCTGGTTGCAGAGCTTCTTTTTGCCACCCTTTCATATGTCACTTGTGGAGGCCAAAARCTAGACTGGGGGATCAAATGATATATGTCTGTCCCTTTTCCTTTAATGAACTAAATTCCACTCAAYGTTGAATTTCATAATGCAGTTTCCTCTGCCAAGAGTAGATTATATTGGCTACTTAAGATCTTCCAGGCCTTCAGCAGGTCTCCCACACAGTGATGTCCAAATTTTCCMATTTCCCATTCCGCTCCCATTAGCTCTTTGGGCTCATTTCTGTACACATGGTCCCRCTTCTATTTCCTGACTGCCTTTTGGAAGCTGTCTCCCGAGAAAGTCTGGCTCCTGGGGTCTTGTCTCCTCCTGCACAGTCTTCTGAGCTGGTCCTTTTCCAGACTTCAGGCCACAGGCTTTTCCAAGACAACTATCCTCTCTTTACTGCTGAAAACAAAGCAAAAACAAAAAGCAAACCAACAAAAAACCCCCTCCAGCCCATTCTCTGTTCAGTGTTGCAGAATATACTGCTACGRTTAGGAACACAAGGCTGATTATATTAGGGGAGAACAGGGGAAGAGTGGTGTCCTGGGGAGAAGAGCAAGGTGTTGGATGGAGAAGAGGAGCGTGGGTTATTGTTGCTATTTCATAGTTGGCTGAGTGAGAACTTGGCTCAGCTCTTCCCAGCCTCAGAAGTAGGGGCAGGAGCCTCAAGACAGAGTCTGGGTTGCCAGGTCAATTAAATTAAGGGCAGGGTTATTATGAGGAGTCCATGCYGCCCTCAGCCTCCCTCTGCCATAGAGAGAAACTCCTCAGGTTGGTGCTGGCTCTCCCTGGGCTATTCTCGGGCGGCTCCAGCTGCCCTGAAAGCCCCCAGACTTTCGCAGCGCAGTCTGGACGGCTGCTTTGGTGACAACCTGGGCTCAATTTAATGAGAATGTTCACGTTCACTTGCTATGCTGGCAGCCTGCCAACATTTTTTTCTTGAGGCACATGAGAGAGAAGGGAAATGGTGATTTTTAACAGTTTTTTTTCTTTTTTTTTTCATCCAGCCAAACCTGACTGGAATTTCATGGATGAAAGAAAAGGCACTTCTCTGGCCCAAGGGCTTTGTCCCTGCCAAATTATAAGGGCCTGCTGCAAACAATGGAGGTGTTAGAGCTTCTAAAAAAATAAAAACGTTGAAAGAATCTTTTATAACGGAAAATATTAGGCAATCTAAATCCAGGGCCAGCTGGTAGCGGGCAGTATAATATAAGCTCTGTGGAGGAGAGCTGTGCAAATAACAGATTTTCAGAATTGCTTCTCTCCCACTCCCCCCATGTCTGAAGTATTTTTAACTATTTTCTGCAGGTGAAATAATTTGGCCAAATCAACCAAATTCCATCAAATTGCTAAATTCTCCTCAAGTTTTCCTTTTTGGAATTGACAGGTTTCTTAGAAATGCAAAGCAATTCTCCTGTCTCTAGCCCAGATTCATGATGTTCACGAGTGACACAGTCAGGAAGAAATTTGCCTGTGGTCAACCTTTTCTTCCCCCCTCCCCTCATGTTCCTGTCAGATCTCACACATTACAGTAAGCAATTTGGGCTTGATAATTATGTCTGGATCCAGAAGCCGGCAATGTTCTCAGGAGGTTTTCCATTAATCTCTACCATCCCCAAATCAGCTGGCACTGGGATGAAAGCCTTGACAAAGTGTGCTTGGAGGGTTGTTAGGCAGCAGTTTTCAGTCTGGGTCTTCACTGGATCAATTAATGCTTATTACGCTTATAAGGTCACCTGTGGACCAGGTGCTGGACCTCGGTGCCAGAGGAGGGGTACCTGGCTGGAGGGGAGAGCTTTATGGTGACCCATGAAATGCAGGCGCTGCCCGCTTGCCGTCATTGATCCCCCCGTGTCTCTTGTAATGATGCAGGTGTTGCTGTGCCGTCCGGGCCAAATCCCACTCTGGCACCTCACCAACTCTCACAGTTTACTCACTTAAAATCATCCCTGTGTTTTTAATTGCAGGGATTATTCTGTGCTTCCCTCCCCTAAAAGCCGGTCTGTGCAGTGTATTAACAGCCCAGGAATACCCGCGGTGTTCCTCATGCTSCTCCGGAGGCGGCTGTGCTCGGGGCAGGTGGAGTGATCCCTGCCCACGCAGTCTATCAAGCTCTCCGAGCTCCCTCGGGGTAAGGCGCGGCCCGGCGCATGTGCGCTTGGAGGCGAGCTGGGCCATGGGTCCAGGCAGAAACTCTAACAGGGACCTGAGTTGAGCTTGAGGCAGGTCTGCCTTTGGCCATGGGGCATCATAAATGCATTTAAACARGCTGACGGAGCCCTAAAACACGCTTCCAAACTTATGAAACCCGATTGTTTGGCAGTGGYGGGCTCTGCGTGGCTTCCCGAGGTTGCTTTATGACCGGTCGTGTAACATCATAGCACTTCCAAAGCCTTCCCCATTTCTTTCTTTTGGCTTTCTTTATTCTTTTTAATTACTAAATCTGTCCCTGGAGAGTCTGAGCCAAATTTTCAAACACAATATTTAAGTCTTCTATTTAGGGTTTTACGTGAAGGGCAAAAGGCAAGTGTACATCACTACAGCGCCTATAAACTGCRGAATCAGACAGATAATTTAGATACCCGTGTTTGAAAAGCGAATATACAGAATACTAAAAAAAAAAAATGCCAAGAAAGATGCTCCAACAAATGACTCTCCTGTGGTGATTTAAAGTGAGGCAAAATTCCTGGTGAGAACACAAGCTGTAGTTGTTGGTGCACCTTCATTGGGGKCTGCTACGCCGTGTCAAGCTGTATCTAGCAAGGCCTTCTGTTAGCTCCTAGCTCAGCACAGACAGAGCTGGCCAAATCCTGCCTCCCGTTACGTCCCGGCAGCCGCAGCAATTCCGCGGAGGGAAGACTTGGATCCGCTCTACTTAATCACATCGGCAGAGCTAGGGGGATGAGAGACCACCGGGAAGGGAGGGAAGTCGACTTCTCCGAACCTCAGTAATGTTTATAAAGCTCAGCCACATGGTAGCGAAGAAGGGTTAAACCAAAACCTCAGCGCAGCGATTTGGCAGTAAACAGGGTATGTAACCAAGTTTGAAATACTAGTTTTTCCATTTTCCTCATTACATAGCCACTTGAAACACGGCAGCCACCCCCTCCTCCTTCTTTTTAAATCTGGGAACCCTGATGCATTCCTTGTCCTAAGCTCTGGATATAAAACTTCTTCTGAAACTTCCTTTTGCCGTTTAAAACCATGATGGAAACTATACAGAGGAAAGGTTGTGCTATGGTCCTTCTAAAATAAGTGTTTCATGCACAAACATTGATAGTCTTCATGGACATCTATTTTTGCCCAACATAACTGAAAAATACACATATAAAACTTAACAAAGGATATTTTCCTAAAATAAGGAGCAAAACCAATCTCAAGTATAAACAGCAACAAGAAAATCCCAGAATAAAACAAGATGTATTTTGGGGTATGTTCTTTCATTTTTTTCCATCCTTTAACAGTATCCTGTATCAGGGCAAAGCCTCAGCAAGGATAACTTTGAGACTCTCTGAGACTGTGCAGATATCCACAGGATATAACGCACCCCAGCTCCAGCCTTGCTGCAACATGACCCCAGCACCCCTGTGAGCTGGGTGCCCAAACGCACACCAAGGCCCACCAGGAATGAGCAGAGCCACAGCGCAGGAGAGCTTCCCCTGCCACGCATAGATATGTTTGCCTTTTCTGCACCACAGCAAGGCTCCGTTAAAATAACTATGAATTCTGCATTATTTGAGGCGGGATATGACCTTTAGAGAGGCAAAGGTGCAAAGGCTTTGCTCTGATCTAGATTTGAAACAGAGCCACCCTTTCCGCCCATGGACTATGTCAGCTAGACTGACACACGGCTGGCTTGTCACAGCAAGGAGAYGAACTTTCCGACGTGGAAGTGCTCGGGGTGGGTGAGGGATGAGGGTATCTGCAGCAGACATGAACCCCTGCTGCGGTGCCCTGTCCTCCCCAGGGYGGCCCTTGTTTGCCTGGAGTTCAGAGACCTGCAGCATGACACTAGCAAARGCGGATGGTCAAGGCTCCACATAGATGACACCACCCTCTGTGCCTAGGAGCGAGAAGCAAGGACACCAGCTTTCACTCTGATAACCACCCCGGGAGCTCGTGATGCAGTGATAGTAGAGGCAGCTAAATGAGTGTCCTCAAATCTTTCCAACAAGATCCTTGCTCCTGTGCTCAGTTCTCCTCTTGACCCTGTTCAATCCCCTCCAAGTTCCACTCTGGCATACTGCAAAGATACAAAGAGGAGATTTGGCCTCTGAAGTTTGGCCTATTTGGGCAGTGCAAAGCCTTTTAGGGCCCAGTTAGCTTCGGTGGTTGGAAGAAGTCTCCAACAGCCTGGAGAGGGTCTGTRTGGTAAGGTCTTCCTGGCTCTGTTTCTGCTGAGGGACCTGTCTGTCACCCATCTGTGTCCCACCTTGCAGCCTGTGCCAAAGCCTTTCACCGGRTGCTTCTCATTTCTGCACTTGCACTCCTCAGTTCTCTGCACCATCCGAAGCGAGAGCGAGATGCGACGTAYAGACTGTGCGTCTCTCCTCGGGGTTGGTCTCTCCAGGATTCAGCACAGCCGATGTCAGAAGCATGAAATTATGGGATTGCCACCACCGTGCTCCCTGTGGCAAGCAGRTAAGTCCCTGTGCCGCTGAAGGAAGGGGAACAGATTGGGAGGCCAGCAGGAGCAGGCATGACCTCAGACCTAGAAGTTCAGCCAAGTGTTCTGGGTCAAGACGTTTGGCCCTGATGGGCCTTACAGCGCCGATTATCAGCATCTACGGCCTTGAGGTCAGCCCCAGCTATCTGGCCAGACGGAGCCTGGAAATCAACTGGGACAGGAGTGATGCAACTTCACCTTCACTGAAGAGCCAGGATGGGGCTGTAGCGTATGAACTTTTTCCTCCAGAAGGCAGCCAAAGTGCAGCGTATGCAGTCTAGCTACTGCACAAGCSTTCTCTTTGACCTGTTGTGCTCCATTCCCTTCACCCTGGCAGTGGTTCTTGCACAACTTCACTTTGATCGCGAAGCTCTGGAGAGGCAGAGTTTTGAGCCTGATTCTGATCTCATTTGTTCTGGCATGATTCAGGAGTGACTATGATACAGTTATACTTCTAGATGATCAAAATCAGTCCAGTTCCTTTGACTGTGCAAAACTYGTGGTCTGCAGCAGCAAGAAAATAATCAATGATGTGAACGATAGAGCCAGCTGAAGAAGGAGGACCTTTTCTCCTCCAAAGTTCAATACTTTTTGGCTAACTCTTTAGATAATTGAAAAAAACAGTTTTGTGGGGGAGGGAAAAAATCCCACAGTACATACATATTTGGCATAACAGTGCCAAATTTTACAGAAGAAAACAAAATTTGGAAAGTTCCCATCAGCTCAAAATAGTCCCGATGCTCTCTCCAGTGGCAACTTACATTATCATCAGAGCGCACACACAGAAAACAGCAATGCCGGGACGCGTGGCTTCGCTTACTAAGGAGAGCACCAACCGAGCTGCACTGAGCAACGTCAAGTGGATGCTCTGAGCACAGGGCTGCGAAACGCTGCGCGGGAGCCAGCAAAGCGGTTGACACTGCGCCTTGCCAGAGCCCTGCTGCGTGCCAAACTGCAGGCAGACGTGGCGGGAGGAGAGGAGCTGGGGAGGAGGGGAGACGCCTGGGCACGCGGGAGTCGCTAAGCGATCCAGCWCCGAGTCCCTTACTGGGTTTATCCTGCAGCTGGGTATTGGCCCGAATTAGCTGCACGTTGATTGACCGCAGAGGCTTAAGATCGTCCYGAGCTGCTGCGGTTATGAAGTATGGCTATGAAGTACAAAAGTCCTGGAAATGAGGTAAGATATTTAAAGCCTTCACCGGTATGGTCCAGCATGGTGTTGCACAACACTCCAGGGTCAGTAAGTCAGAATCTTTTAAGTCTATTAAAAAAATAAATAAATAAACAAAAAATCCCATGCAAAACAACAAAAAGACTAAAATTTAGATTTTTTTTTTTTAAGTTCTTTGGCCTTCAAAATGTCCCAAGGAGTTTCCCCTAAAGGCTGTGCTGGCTGCAGGGACCGCRCTGGTTCAGCTCAGCACTGCCCTGTGCTCAGCAGGGGACAAGCGCAGACCCCCTGCGACCTCCTAAGAAGTGCCCYGGAGCTCCTCGTGGCTGCCCGAGAGGGCCACGAGCGGCGCACACAACCCGCAGCCAGGCTGGCCCGGGGTCTCTCCCTTCCCTCCAAACAGCTCAGACACATTAAATTGATAAAGATCTGCCTCCAAAGCGACGGCCCCTCTGTGTTTGCTATCACCCAACGGCGCTGGCGGGAGCGGGGCTCCGCGAGGCCGGGCTGTAATCCGAATCGGGGCTGATGTGCGTCAGCAGACACCATATGGGATGTTTATTACCCTGCTCTGCGCAGGCCTGGCCGYGGGCAAGGGGAAGCGCCGGCGCTCCAGGTCAGCCACCGGGCCACAGGGTAGTCGCGGTAGGTGACGCGTTGTCACCGCTCATGACTGCTGCTTCACAGCTCCAGCGGAGTGCTCGAGTCACCAGCACCGCGTCCACTTCACCCACAGAAAGCCTTTTAGGAGTATAGTGTGTGGTGTGCGCAGCTACTTAAYGCCACTCGCCGTCAAACACGGTTTAACTCTTTAGGCCTATAAAGCTCTTGCAGACTCGGTACACGTGAAGTACATAAACGTGGCAATCACCTTCCATTATTATTTCTAGCACTCAGGTTTACTTCCATACTTAACTTTTGGTACACTCGAGTGTTTTCAAAGGGGGCAATTTTTTAATGGGGCCACGGTTTTGGTGCTCATCCCCATGCTGTGACCCATTCCCCGACACCTCCTGCCAGAGCTGTGGCCCCCATAGCCAGCAGCGGTCCCGTGGGGCCGGCCTGCTGACGGGGGCCCTCTCGGGGCCGCGGCTGGCCACCCTGTGCAGCTGTGCTGCCAGCCCTGGCAGGAGCCGGCCCCACGTCCAGGCCTCTCCGAGGAGCCGTGGCCGTTCCGCACAGAGCAGCCTTATTTGCCTCCGCGTCGCCGTGCAAACACTCCTTTGGGGCCGGCTGCTCGGCAGCAGCTCCGTCCAACTCGCTGTCTGCCCAGAGAGCTCCTGCTTGTCCCCAGGCAGCCACCAAACTCCCCGTCTGCCTTTTTCCAGCCTCTTTTCCAAAGCTAGGAAGGCACAAGGAGAGCTCCCTCTGTGTCCTCCCAGCTTGCCCCAACACCCCCGCACCCCACGAGGCTAAAACCCGAACCGACAGACTCTGAATTAAACACGATTGCAGACTCGTGCGCTTGACTTCCCAAAGCRACGCCGACAGGGCGCTGCAGAGCGAGAGCCGCAGGAGCAGCTCCCACGCCGGCCCACGCAGCACAGCCAAGTCTCAGCGTCCATCTTGCTGCAGGAAAGGGTGGCCAACACAGCTGCTTTCGGGGGGCTAGTTGTAAAGGGCCAGCTCTACCTTGGGGCTAACACCCCGCAGCTGCCCGGCTTCGCCCCAGGAGAGCAGGGCCTCGGGCACAGCCTCCGGGCCCTTGTCTGCACGTCCCCGGTCGTTCATCACGGGTGCGGGGTCAGGCACATGCGTCCTGAGGCGGTGGGTGGTGTCACTGTTTCTCTCTGTGACTGCGGCCGGTCTGTTTTAGGCTGGGATATACCAGAAACTTGCAATAATAATAAATAAATAAGAACTGTGTATAAGAAAGCAAGCTTGCCAGAGGGATGAGAGCAGCGGGTTGCATTGGCTCGTCCCAGGCAGCCAGGAGTCTTGGAAAGGGGCCGGGGAGGCAGGAAAGATCCATGAGGAGTTTCCTGCAAAGAAACCATTCAAGAAGCTGGGCAGAGGTAGCCGCCATGTGACTGGGGATGCTGGGCTTGGGCGGGGGAGCGAGCCAGAGCCGGGAAGGCAGCCCAGCCCCGAGATCAGCGGGGGGATGGGGCAGTTGGGATCAGCTCGGCCCAAAATAATACGTGGTTTGTATTTTCTAAGCATTTTTTTTAATAAAAAAAGCAAGCACAGTGAAGGAGCTCATGGTGGAGGAAATGTCATTTTTCCCATTAAAAAAGCAAACCAAACCAAACCAGAGAAACCCCAAAGCGTGCAGGCAGTGAGTTCCTGCCGGGCACCGACACGCAGGGGCCGGAGCCGCCGGCTTGCACCGTGCAGGCGGTGGGTGCTCCTCCCGCTCGCCCGGCTGCCGGCGCCCCCGGCCTCGCTGCTGCCCGGCACCTCGCTGCAGTCACCGCTGCAGCCCCAGGGACAGGGCAGATGGGGAAATGCCTTAACAAAGCAGCCCCGGCGGCGCCGAGGGAGATGCCAGCGCCAGCAAACCCATGCCTGGCTCAGGCGCTCGGGTTCACCCGGCCTGGGCAGCAGTGGCGCGTCCCCTCACCTCGCAGCGAGCTGCGGTGAGCGGAGCAGCAGCAGCTCTGCGAGCCCAAAGCAGCAGCAACAAGAATCGCGTTTCAGCTCCCTTGACCAACGCGCTGGACGCAGCGCGGGCTGATCGGAGGGCAGAGGCGCGCACGTGTCTAACCAGTGCCCGCTGCCTCCGTTGGCTTGGGGTCGTTTCCACCCTAGGAGCTGCCGGTCAGCGGCACTGGAAAGGGGCCGGGTGCAGGAGCTGCATGCGGGAAATTAGTCTGGAAGGCACACTGGAAACTGATGCTAATAGCATTCTTGGAAGCCCTGTCCCTGACAGAAAAAAAGAGGAAAAAAAAGAGGGATTTCCTAAAACGACTGAAAATGACTTTGCAATGGCTGCGGACAGGGGCTTGTCTCTCTCTGGATGTAGTGAAGGAAGAGGTACCGTCAGCAACGCAGCGGTCTACATGGCAAAGCCATGGGCGCATGGAGCACAGCAAGTGCCAGGTGCTCCATTAGGCGCCTTCGGTCCAGAACGCTTGGGCATTGGGACTGAGAGTAACTGTGGAGTTAAAACTCCACAAATGTGCACGGTCTAAAAATACACTCTTTGTGGCCAGCAAAGAAAAAAAAAAAAAAAAAAAGCTTTTTTTTGGAATCAGGAGCAGCTTGTAAGTGAAGCCAACAGTACGGGACTCTGTAACGGATCTGCTCTCAACAAATTATTTGGCTACCTGCAAAGAAGAGAATCAAAACCTTTTAATTTTTTGGGAAAGGGGCTTTCAGAAGTTAAAGAAGAAACACATGAAATTGTGGAGAAAAAGGAAACAATGGAAACAAATTAAAACAAGCAAAGGGTCGAGCTCCTTGTTGGGCAAACATGGGTAGAAGCTTTATTCCAACGAGTAGTCCAGTGAGTGACTGTGACAGCAAATTGGCTGATTTTTTTTTTTTTAAAKTTATAGAGAGTGAAACAACCCTATGCCATGGATCTGAGCTCAGCGCTCCTCAAGGATATGCTCGATGAGGGGGACTTTGTCTTTTTTATTACTGAGGYGATTTCAACAGATTCACAATGATGACTCCAACAAAATTACACACACGCCAAGGGGAAGTTTAGCTTCATGGCAGAGCAGCTCTATCAGAGTGATTTAACTCCTTGAAATTTGCCATTTTCAGCTGTAGAGGGAAATCTTGAAGGCATGATTCCAGCGAGGATATTTGATCAAACAGTACCAGATGGAAGTGTGGGATTCACCTTACGCTTTGGTTATGAATGGAAGTAGTGAGCTCGGAATTTGCTAAGGACTATTTCTGCTTGAAGAATTATGGTCAGGTTGACATAGCTGTGCTTGGGTCTGCTCTGACTGCTGGACCTGTGGAAAGGAGAAGGAAAGGAAGCATATGGGATGTCCAGTCCAAGCAGGTTGCGCCAATGAATCCAGCCACCAGCCCTTTGGCTGGGCTTTAATGCAATGCCATAGTTTCCTGGGCCTTTATGGATTTTGTTGGCACTTTCTGCCTCCCGGGACCTCCACACAGAGTCCGGCTCATGCTGCTCTTTCCACACACCACACAGGGAAACAGGCAGAGGTATCTCCAACACCCGAGAGCCGGGCTGTCCCTGGGTTTTCCTGCCCTTAGCTGCGAGTGCCTCGCGAACCGTGGCACCGTGGCACAGTCTGGCAAGGGAGCGGGGTCTGTGAGCAAACACTCCCATGGGGACCAACGCGAAGAGAAGCTCTCGGTGCAGAAAGCTTCACCATCTTCACTGCACAGCCGCGCTGGAACATCAGGAGGACAGCTAGGCGGGCATCCTCCTGCTTCCCACCAGCGGTGGGACTAACCCAGGGGTCCTGCAGACCACGAGCCTCCCCCGGCAGGTCACCCTCTCCTGCACTGGACCATCAGTAATGTTGAACCATTAGTAAGGTTCACTTTATAACGTAAAATTCATGCAGAAGACTCTTTTAAACAGCAAGAGGCACCCACAGCAAAAGTCTTCTTAAACCTCCCTATAGGGTTATGTTGTAAGTACTAAGTTCAGGGTGTTGTGGCTTTTGGGTTTTGTTTTGTTTGCAAAAGGGCTGATGAAAACCCGTTTTTACATAAACTGAGAGGAGCAACTGTAACACGTAAAAAAAAAAAAACCCACGATAGCAGTCTCATATGGGAAATATTTCTGCTTTCGTTTTTATTTTATGAATACATATACAAGAGATGCATAATCTTCCATTATCCAGGCTTAAAGGTAACAGTTTGTTTTTCAAAATAGCTTAAAGAGGAAAATAAAAATGAGGAGGAAGGYGGTGCAACTTATCCAAACGGTACAGTTGGAAACCTTGCTAAAGTTATTGCTGAAATGCAAACATGGTGGAGGGGGTGTCTGGGTGTCTGTGCTCTCCTATGATCTGCAAAGCCTCACCCAAGGTATTTATGAAGAGAATATGCCTTGGCATTACCAGTGATTCCTCTACTCACACTTTACTGACATTTCTGAAACACCAAGAGAATAAAGTCTGAGAATTTTATCATAAATCTTTTCCTCTCCTTGGCAGCGACGTCTTTACAATGCAGAGGGAAATAAAAGAAGTGCCGGTTGACACGAGACGTCTACTTCCATGCTAAGGTGGTCATACTAGCAGGATGAGGCACGATGCAAACAGCTTCCAATAGAAGAGATGGAGATATATATTTTATATATATGTATATAATGTAAAAATGCTTATTTTATATGACAAAGGAAGATTTGTCAAGATAACATAAAATGAACCACTCTAAGACTAGCTTCCAGCAAAACATTTTGCTTTATTGGATCTATTTTTCTAGCTACAAGTCAAGCTGACATCTGTCAGGCTTTTCACTTTCCATATGGCAGTCTATAAGAAATGTTTCATGCAACTTCTACAATGCTAAATACAGGGTAAATAACTGGGATTAAACAGGTGAGGACCAACAGCCTATTATTAGGACTGATAACAGCATATTATGTACATATAGCCATATTATATTCTCATGTCTTCACAGTAATGTGCAAATGTGACAAATATGGCTTTTGTAAAAAGAAAGTAAGACATAACTATACAGAATAATGGTTTAAAACGGTTAGGAGGATTTCACCTTTCTGGGAAACCTGCTCAATCTTCATCGCGTGACGGTTAACGAGTTACCTCGGCACGGAGGAGTAGTTCAGGTGTATTTCCAGAAGGGGGCATATATTCCTAAGGCACAATATTCATGTTAAACATTTTTAATTTAAGTCATGCTATTTTTAATTTTATTTATTTTTTGGTTACATGAAATACTAGGTCTTCGCTAGTTATATACTAAGCGGTTGATTGTAAAAAATACAATGTTAGAGGCTACCCTACATGCCTATCTGTAGCTCCAGAAACATCAGCTAATCTGAAAACACACTATACAGCGCTGCATATTAAACCTTTGTGTCTTTTTGGTAATATCCTTTTTCATACATGTAGCAGAGAGTTATAAGGCTTCTGCGGAATAATAATATTATAATTGAACAAATATTTTACACTCTTCCATAATGGTATTTACAGTTACTTTAATTCATATTTTGCCATTTGGTAAATAACGTGTATCTTGTATGCATCCTTCTTGCCTATCTAAAGTGCTCGCTTAACTGCATGAGGAAAGAAAATGCATACCTGCTTTAGGTGCAACAAACCCCCCAAAGAAGTAGCTGAAATATTTGTTGTGGATCTGAAATGCATTCTCAGAACTTGAAATTATTGCTAAAATCAGTGCCCTCACTAGGCAATCATCTATATTATGTCATATATAAATATATGCATATATACTAGTATGTATGTACATGCATACACATTCATCTATCATGTAACAGATAGATTTCTTTTTTTTTTGTCCATCAACCTTTTTTATTTTGTGCTATTCAACTCACTTGTGCTATGACTGAAGCCAGATTAAAATCAAAATCTTAACATGCTACTACTAACAACCCTATGATTCATTAGCACATAATAAAGACAATATGAAAAAGAAAGAGCTGAGATGATGACAAACCAAGAGGCTTTTGAAATGCACTGAGAATAAGGCAACAAGCTGTACATTACAGCAGAGGAAAAGCTGAAGAAATTCTGGAATTCATAAACACATCTTCCTGGAGCGGGGATTTCTCTCCCCGCTTTGCTACACAGTCTTGTGGTTTTGCTTTCCACACGCCACTCTTCAGAACGCAAGCTCTATCGCTTCCGCGCCTACCAGCACTTTCAATGAGAGCAAATTCAAAGCTTATTCAAAATGCCCTGATGCCACAACCTGGTAAAATAAGGCACTTCCAGGGCTGTATTCCAGCGGTGCCATGCCAAAAGGACCAGCACTGGGAAGAAGCAATCGATTTTGTTGAGTTTCCTAGTTTTGTCCCATGAAACGCGCCATCTTGGAGTTTTATCCCTCCTTTTTTTCCCCTCCTCTTGAGATGATTTGCTTTAAAGAAGGTATTTCATCTGCTGAAGAGCYGCTTCTTTGTGAGAAAGAGGCAAGTCTTCAGCTCTTAACATTCAGTAAGGTGGCAGATGGGGGTGGTACCAGGCAATGTCTTCAGTCTATGCGGTGTCTCTGTGCTCTAGCTGACACACACCAGCCAAGTCCAAAGTGTGGGTTTCATGCTAGGCCAGCATTGCAAGCTATGAATGGACATTGGTACCGGAAAGGTCATTCCTTATAATTTCGTTTACTGCAAAGAAAGAACACAAGAGAAAAAAAAATAGTAATTGATTAGAATCACGTTTCTGCTGAGCCCTTTTGTCAGTAACCAACCCCCAAACATTTTTCTTCATAGTCTCAGCACGGTTCTGAACACAAAGCGTAACACCGCTAAGGAGCTAGCACAGTGCAGAACAGCAGCATTGACCGAGGTTAACAACATGCCAAATACTGGGTAAAACCAAACACCCTTGATTGCACCCAGCATCTTTAACACTTTATAACCAGTTATAGACGAAACGTTTCATTTGCTCCACAACTGGCTCTCAAACTCCAAAGAAGGAGCTGCAGGAAGCCTTTGAATGAACCACCCATTCCCGAGAAAGAGCCATTGGAAAGTATGCCAGCCATGGCACATGCTGATGGCACCGAGCTGCTGGCTGCTTCACGGGGCATTTGAAGCTGCGATGCATGGACAGAATCGGACTTCACATGCTGKTTTTTTCCACTGTGGGATGATTAAAAAGGAGGAAGAAGGAAAGAAAAAGAAACAAAACTGCCGTGGCCTTGCCCACTCCTGGAAACATTTCTCCATAAAACATGTTCTCCTTTCATGTTGACAAACACACGTGGCCATGCAGCCTCTGGTCCCATCACTAATGGCAGACGGGAGGGGACGGGCGAGSTACAGCCCTGGCAAAAGCTGAGGGAAGGAGTAAACACAGCCCCGTCTCTCAGCACCGGCCAGTCRGGCGGCATCTCCCCCGACAAAGCGCTGTTTTCTTCCTTTGCGATTCTTCTCTCATTCTTTTCCCCCTCCCCTGCAGATCATCAAGCGATGCAGTTTCCCACACTCCAATTATGTCCATTTATCAGCTTGTGATTTTTGGCAGATGGACAGGAAATGACTGAACCTGGCAAAGGCCATCTGCAGCGAGCTCCACAACATCCCTTTCGTTTCCACCCTGCCGCCACTGCCACCACCTGATTTACATGCAGATAGACAAAATGCCATCAGGAAGGCTATCGCTGCCGAGTTTCCCCAGCACTGCTGGGAGTGGGAAACACATGCCCACGTCATGGAACTGCCATGGAAAAGCCCGCGTTTTCCTTTGCCTGYGGGCTGCCGTTCATGGCCCTGCAGATAACTCCACGTGTTTACTGGAAAAGGCCAAGCCTGTCTAAAACCAGCTTCCTGAAGCCATTAGTCGGRGCTTTCATTTTTTTCCCCCTCTGCAGACCTATTGCCCAGTTTGCAAATGCAGCGCATGGATCAACGAGGATTTGTGTCACAGGTCCTGGCCACTGAAACCACTTACACCCATGGAGATGYGTGCCCTTACTTCAACTAGGAAACATCATTTGTATTTTTAATTACCTATTTACAGCAACCAACTAAGAGCAATATGGAAGTGGGATGTGGGCAAAGCAGTTTTCTCTGGTGAGTGTTGGGGAGCTTATCTTTAACATTACCAAACAGTGGAAACAAAGCTAAGCAGCAAGTCCTGCTCTCTGAGAGAGCACACCCTGCCTACATGCTAACGTGGCAATAAATGCTGCCCTATTTACATGCTACAAGACTTTGGACAGTTTTCTGAATCKCTATCATGAATGCAAACAATGCAGTTTTTTTTCTGTGGGATGATTTTTCCATGATGCTTTTGTGAAGATAGTTTCTTAGATAAAACTTCTCAAAGCAACATTGGGTAGGCAGCAAACACACACAGTGGTATCTTTGTGTCGAGCGTGGCAAKGAAAACCAGTTCTCCTATGGACCAGAGTTACACTTTTGATAACTTCCCCTGTAGGTTTCCGTTATGCCAAATAAAATAAAGATATCATTTGTTAGCCCTTCAACACTTGTTATTTAGAAGTATTAAATAATGAATCTTTACAGCACCTCTGTAAAGCAGGAAGCTAAGCATCATCAGGAGTTCACAGATGAGGACAAGGATGTAGAAGAGCTGCGGAGCCCCCTCAACTTAGTCAGGATTAGTATTCAAACATCTAAACAAAGCTGGGGACGATGGGATGGGCCCAAGGTGCCCAAAAGGCCTAAGGGCCTTTGGTGCTCCCAGCACTCAGCAAGGAGGCTCAGCAGTGACAAGATGCAGTCTGTGTCCTRCTATAATCACATGCAATTGCATTATTGACTGCAAGGGGGAAAGGACTCGACCCTCAGCTATTTCGTTCATCCCTTCCTACAGGTTACTTTCTCAAGGAGGATGGACTTCTGCAATCCTGCGGCATGTAGACAGGTCCAGCATCCTCATATAACATTTAACAGAGTTTAGCACCAGTCACAACCCAATGTTTGCACATGCTCAGTGAGACTTCCTTACAGCGCAGCCACTGCTGCCAGATATCACAGACAAATGTGATCCAAAAGAGCCAAGAGGAGGCTCAGCCTTTCTCCTGYGGCACCCCTGGGCTGTACGGTTCAGAGACAGCTCCCCAGGGCTGCTCTGCAGGCCTCGTTATTTCGCTTCACCCGTCCCCTTCACCTGCCACAGCGCTGAGGGCACAAAAAGCCCCAGTGGCACGTTGGAAAGAACAAAACACAGCGAGACAYGGGCAGGGGTACAAGCCTGACGCAGAACAGCACACTGCCTCGCGCAGCCTCCGACACTGCCCCACGAACAGGCAGCGAGCTCAGAAGCGGCCCATGTGCGAGGCGGCGAAAGGGGAAGCGCGCCGAGCGCGGGCTTTCCCCGGCGGCCGCCGGAGCACCTGAGCCTGCGAGGGGATGCCCTGCGGCGGGGGGCATGGCCTCGGCCAAGGGGGAGCGCGCTGCCTGCTCCGCACATCACGAGGCCTCTGCGGGGCCTCCTCCAGGCACGCGGCTCCAGCACCGCCATGGGCGCCCCTGCTCTTCCTTCGGCTCCTGGACACTGATTCTGAAGAGAAACCTGTTGGTGGGAAAAGTTCCGTTTGGGGTCAGACATGAAAATACTGGTGACCTTGCCCAAGTAGTTTTGGCTTAGAGAAAGAAAYTGGACATCAATGTTGTCGTTGTTTCAAATCTCTTAAGATAAAGGGAAATGGTACCCTTAGACTCTAAAGCACATTACACTTTTGCTGCACAGTAAATGATTTATGTCGGATCAAATKAAATGTTTTGTTTCAGCTCCAAACATTTTTTTGTTGAGAGTAAGAAAACATAAAATGCTTTTGTTTAGGACTGACCCCAAATCATCCTTCCCACCAGTAAATCAAGGAAGCCCTACTCAAATAGGGCTCTGCTGAAGCATCCAGTATGTCTGTCTGTGCCACATCTCTCATACTGCCAAGAGCCAATTGTTTGGGAGAGACTATGAAAACCGGGCTCTCCTCCAGGGCTGCTTTCTCCACTACACTCATAACTTCTGACTGGTGGAGGACTTCAGGAGACACAGCAGATCTGCGCCTACTCTTTCAGTGAACTTTGATTAAGTCTCTTCTATTAAGTTTTCAAACACCTTTCTGAACCTGTCCTGGTCTTTGAGATTTCCTGCAGCAATAGGTATTGAGGTTTAAGGACACRTTGGGTGACAAAGCGCTTCCTTTTAAGCTTGTTACTTGATAATTTCATTCTTGTATAAGGAAAAGAGCCGGTTGTTCCCTGGTCACCATCTCCCTTGCCATCCATCACACCCCTTCCACTGGGCTCCCTGTG
Organism: Eudromia elegans; assembly: GCA_003342815.1. Classification (NCBI taxonomy): domain Eukaryota; kingdom Metazoa; phylum Chordata; class Aves; order Tinamiformes; family Tinamidae; genus Eudromia; species Eudromia elegans. Next base: position 940,697 of record PTEX01000020.1, read on the forward strand.
ACTCTGGGTGGTACTGCAGGGCCACTGGACARTTCCTCAGAGGTCCAAGATACTGCTGCTACAGAGAAAGTACTTGATTTATTTTTTTCTCTTTTTTTTTTCCCATGGTTGCCATCATGAGCGCTCTAGGTTTTGGCTTACAGATCTGTTACTACWACAATATTGGGTCTGCTGTAGAGAATAGCAGTCTTCAGTGCAAGYTGTATTTTTGCCTTGGGTTTGAATTTCATTTCTGAAGCAAATGTTGCTCTTTGATTTGGCTGCTGCTTGGATACAGGCGCATTCAAGTTCACTGCGGCATTCCAAGAGTAGTCGTATTTTGAATGAGGGGACTGTTTTTCACAGAAAGGTTTCAAAGGGTTTGCGCTCSTCTTTTAAGCAATATAACCTCAGTACTCAAAAAGGTCCATTTTAGAGATAGGGCAGACCAGTCAGTGAATTACTTGATTTGAGGAGGTAGCTGATAGAGCTTTTTGGCAGATCKGGAATAGTAGGCAAAATGTTTAGCTTTCAATGCATATATTAGCATAACACTTCCGCTAAGCAATACGTTCATCCCTAGCAGATCAAAGAGTTGTGTAGAATGGTTTACAGTACTTTTGTCATCAGATTTTTTCATCTGTTTTTCTGTTGGCTTTGGGGAGTGAGGACTTTGTTGCTTTTATGGCTAACACCTACGGTTCCCCACAGTGCCTTCCCTCAACTGATACTTTCCATTGTCATGTTCAGCTTTTCCACTGACACAAACTCAAAAAAATAATAATGCTGAGAAATGCAGGGAACACGTGACAGCTCTACCTGTCAAGGCGACTGAAAGAGGAACCTTTCCTTTGCTAAACAGCAGATGCCACGGTAGCAGGATGTGGTAAGCTGTTACACCACAGTTTAGTTTAATAGGGAGTCTTTTCTTCTTGTATTTTGCTTTGCTTTAAAATACCCTTGCAATGGAAAGTTTTGTTTTACTAATTAGCAAAATCAATGGCTTTTGAGTTCCCGCTTGAAAAAGGACAACCGGATACAATTAAACAAGTGCAGACTCCATATACGGATGCAAACTTCATAGGAAATGGAATATTTCTTTTCAAATCTGGGGGCTACATATGGATTCTATTAACTGTTGAAAGCTTAAATTTCTGCTGACTTCTGCTTTCCTTATATTTGACTATTAATTTGAATAGTGATAACATTATGGCCTCCTGTTTTAATAAAACTCGCTCTCCTTTTGGGACAAAGTTCTGCCTTTCAGCTTGGATACTGATCCCACTCACATCAAAGAAAGGATGAGGCCAGAGATGTGAGTGGAAGGAAAAAGGCAGACATAGAGGACTGGTGAGTTCTTCAGTACATGAAGATGAGATCCTTGGTGAGGGCGATATTTTACCTTGTACTACTAAGGGCAAAGGTTCCAAAGAATCTAAAAAGGAAAGGCGAAGCTAGAGCCGAGATCAAAAACACAGTTGTGGAGAGCTGTGCTTACTGATTTGAAACAGCCTCAGCTTTGACTTCACCACCATCCCTCTGCCTGCACTCACTAGCTTCTGCACTGTGGCATGAGCAAGAGTCCCACACGGAAACATCTACTACCAAAATGTCACTCAGTGAGTCAGCTAGGAAGAGGCAAGCAGAGAGTGCTCCTTTCTCATGTTCGGGAGGAAAATGCCACGGATCCAGCCTCTCCCGGCTCTGGTCTCAAAGGGCCGTTTCTGGTCCAGTCAGAGCTTCCTACAGCTCTCGTTTGGCAGGGACATGGAGCCTGTTTCAGACAAGAAGCAGGCGCCGTATTAACCATGTTGCTCTCAAAGAAGCTATTAACATGAAAAAATAGCTCACCTTTAAATTACTCCTGAAAGAGSTTTACGGAAGAGAGAGTCTGTCCCTAATATAAATCTTACGATTTCACCCATTAGCTCTCCCCACTTTTCTGATGAGGGCTGCAGTCTCTTCTCGCATCATACCCCATGGGCCGTGGAAGTCACTGTCTGTCTTTCTGTTGACTTCAAGCTACTTCGGCACTGGCCCAGAGACCTTTGTATAAGGCGGATGAGTAACGGAGTTGTGGTTTATATTTATTGTCGCATTYCTTTTTGATTGCAAACTCCACTTGCAATCAACACATGTAAATAAATAAGCACTTGCGTGGTTTTTTGTGTTGAGCAACAAGCAAGTTTAGTGAAATCACCTGCACAAGTACACTATATAAGCAGGTGATGGCGCTGCGATATGAGGAATTAAATGGAGTTTCTGCGGTCTTCTTACRTGTGTCTTGTCACAAAAGAAGACACAGATTGATATTATCAGTCTCGTCCTACATTAAGACACAAATGGATTCACTGTGCTCCCAAAGCATTGCGGCATGTTGCACACATACCAAGTCACAGGCCCAGCTTCAAGCCCTGTGCATCGCCACCCCTGCATCTGCCTTCCTGCGCACAGCGCTCATGYGGAGCCAGAGTCCCTGAAAGCTGCGAGGTAATTCTGAAAAGTCTACTGGAGGTTTGCAGAGGAAACGCTYGAGGGCTTATATGGACCAGCAGAGTTTTACTGTTCTCCATGTTCAACCTTTTTTAAGGAGGGTAATACAGTTAGAGCAAGATGGCACTGAAAGCTTTGGTGCAGAGCAAATATCTTGTGATTTGCTGGACACGTACGTCTTCATGTTCCTACATATGTTGAGATGGTGTCAGTTCAGTGCTATGAAGGCATTCGTCCTTTGGGCTGCTCTACAGCTCCCTATCGACAGGGACAGCGACACAGCATAGCCCACGACATCGCCGCCTTCAGCCCCACACCAAGCTTTCTTTACAGCTCGGTAACCGGCCTCTGCTCATTCCTTTCGGTCCATCCCTGAAGCCCAGAGATCAATGTCTCCAGGGTGGAACAGAACTGAAGCAGGAGGTTCAGGTGCTCTAATGAGCCTTGACTGTGACAGTACAGAAGTGATCTGCTTTGCCTGGTACTGGTGTCATGGAAAAATTTAAAAAAAAAAAAGACATCACCAGCTGCATGGTTCAACCTGCCCATGTGAAGTCTCTGTGGAATTACACGTGACTTCTGCTGTGCACTGAGGAGGTACTTCACCTTCAACAGGGGGGTAACTTTAAACCAAGATGCTTATTGTGCCTGAGCTCCACGGCTTGGTGCTGACCAAACTGTACAGCTACTCAACACATGGAAGCAATCTTCAGAGAACAACACTCGTCCTGAAATCAAAACGGACTCAGTTCTGCCTGTTGCTCTTGCCTTTCAACAGAATCCATTAGCACAGGTCAAGCCTTTCACTGGCACAATGAGAGCGCCTCCAGGTCAGCACTCTCTTCACATACTTCCCTGCACGGAGTAGACACTGCTGGAGTGCTCTGAATTTCCACTGTCTACAGTAGGTCACTGTTTCCCAGCAGCCTAGAGCAGCAACTCTGTTTTCCTCTTCATTTTTGTACAACACTGACCCTGCTGTCACTGTTTAACATATCCCGTATTTAGCATACGAACAGTGATATTAAAACAGAACTTCCAGATCTTCAAGAGCCAGACCTCAAGAGCTAACTCCACACCACCTCGCGTGCTTCACAGGGTGACATTCACCTCACTGTCTACAAGCATTGCCCTTGGATTTTTCCACCAGCAATGCCACACAGAGCTCCACAGGCTCTCATATGCCCTTATTTCAGACAAAAGGCATGTCTGAAGAGGAACTTGAAGTCACAAATGATTTCAGAAGAAGCAGAAACACAGATGGTAAAAAGGGTTTTCCTTATCTCCATGTACAGATCTTATTAAAGAAGAAAATGGCTAAGAAGTCTGTAGACAGTTAATATATGCAACTCCTACTATAAACTCCATCACAGGAGTAAAATGCTATAAGCTTTTATCTGGGCACCTTCTTCTGTGCTGCTAATAAACAGCAATCCCCTCTGGCATATGAAAGCTTCATCCCAGGAAAAAAAAAATCAGGGTTATCTTAGAGAATTCTCTTTTCTAGTACTATGCTATGCATTAGGAGGAAAAAAAAAAAAGAGTGTGATACAAATTTCTGAGGTTCCTGCATGTAATGCAAAACTATAGATCACATTCAACCCTACTGATTTAAAAACTAAACCAAACAAGTCTTGTGAAGCAATGGAAAATATAACTTCACACGTTCCATAAAGAAGTCAGATCTTGTATTACCTCAGGTGTCCTGGATGTGTTTAAACCTTAAACTTATTTTTATCTGTTTAATCATAATAAGCCACCACCACAGGGCATGCTATTTTTGGAGACCACGAATAGGACAGTGGAGCAAGTGAGTGACAACAAGTAGCAGGTTTTAATAAAACATGATCCTCCCCTATGAGTGTAGGCTTGGCACAGCAAACAGTATTGTTGTACAYGACAGCCATCAAAATGGACTAAGCTTCCTACCTGCTATACCCGCTGCCTTATTTAGCTCAGTACCTCCAAGTAATGCAGGATCTGCCCCCGTGGCAGCAGGTTGCGGAGGGTTAAGGAGGAGGTTCCTCAGCGCAGGGGGAAGACAACGCGCTGCGGCAGCAATTTCACTGACTAGGTACCCACGTTAACTAAGCCCCATCCTGTCACACAAGCACTCACGGGTTTGTACTTTTTAAACCTTCTCATGTGAAACCCCGACAGCCTCTGTCTCGCTTTCTGCAGACACTTAGGGCTTCATCCTGGCTGCTGCCAGGATGTCGAAACCTTAGCTTGCTTTTACATCTTGTACATCTAAGGAAAACGGCACTGAAACAGATTATTTTTTTCTGACAAACAGAGAGCTAACAGGCAACTTTCACTAGCCCTTGCTCGGGCAAAACTCCCCTGGAGTTCAGCTGGGATCTGGTTTTGGGCAAACGCCATGGGATTTATCCCAGCAAGCCACATTTGATACACACACATCCACACAAGCGTGAGGGCAGGGCTGGGGGACAGACAAATAAACCACATTTTAACCAAAATTATGTGTTTACGTTCCTAAGAGCATCTGTAAGGGAAACAAAATAGACATATTTCTATGCTTTACACAGAATTTCCACACAACAGCACAACTATGCAAGCGCTACCTAGTGCTGCCAAAGCCGGAGGTCGCTGCTGCTGGAAGCTCTGCGGGGTAGAAGCGAGGTAGGAATAAGGAAGGAAGAACACGTGCTGTTTTGCTAGAGACGAGAGAAAGCTGCTCGTCCCGTACAAAACACGGCAATACAAACGGACCCTAACTGAAGATACTTTCCAGTATACTTTCCAGTTTAGTTTCCAGATGATGCTTTCCAGTTTAGCACCAAGCAGTAAAGGAGCACTGCCCACCCCGGCCATTTAAAACTCATGACTCGTGGACTGGAGCGTGACAAGGGTCAACTCCAAATCGAAACAAACTTAAAGCACGATTTTGAGGTCTCTATATAAGCCTCTGATTTTTAGCCTCCAGGCTTCYCTGGCTGTATGTATTAGACCCTGAACGCAAGAGAGAAAATTTTTCTTTTTCCCCTCTTTTTAACATCGTACTCCTGCCTCCAGCTCACGAGAGCTTTGGTGCCWCTCACAGCTCGCAGTCAGCTGTGGAGCGGGCAGTACTCACGATAGCAGGCTCGCAAAGCCTCGTAGGGACATGAGGAGCCACTGCAGGCCAAGGGAGCGGGGCTGGAGGAGGAGCGGGCACAGGGGAGGCTGCTGCTGCCTCCGCTCTGCCCTCCTCCACGCGATGCTGGGGAGTCTTCTGCTCACACCCCTTTTGTGAGGTAGCAGGAAGCCTGGATCCATTTATCCAGCTACCCAAATATCTCCTACCTCCGTGCCACAAAGATGGATGAAGGAAGAAAGAGCAAGAAAAAAGTGGAATACTATTTCAAGGACTCAGTAGGAAGGAGCTGCTYTATATTCAGAGCTGCTTTATATTCAACAAATTTAGAAGAAAAAAATCTAGGATAGAGGGAAGCAAAAAATGGTCCATAACCTCAATGACTTACTAATTTCAGAGTTTTTAAAAAAAAAAAAAAAAATCATCCAGATAAAGCTAGGTAAGACTGAATTTCGGTATCGATTATGCAATTATTAAACTTCACAGGAGCTTTTCTAACRTTGTACATAATGAACAATTCATCAAAGTATATGAGGTGCCACAGAAGTTGCATTCGATATAAAGGGGTCATTAAGCTTCTTGTAATTGCACATTACTGAAGCTTTAGTCAGTGCTAAATCAAATCAACGGGACGTGCATGTATGCTCTTTAATTGACTTTACGTAATAACCGTGTGGCCCCTACTGATCATCTGGAATCCTCTAAAAGGAGACACCTTGCACCACTGTTGGTAAAAATTAGCTCACTTGCTGCTTAGCACAACAAATACCACAAAGAGATAATAAATGCAAGAAGAAAAAAATACCTTGGAGTCACACATGAGTGCTTGTCAAATGCCCCTTCTTATCCACAGCATAGAAAGGGAAAGAGACCTGGGTTCCCTGCTATGGAGTCACCAGTGAAGTCTCACGGGCTTAACAGCATCTGGCCTCAAGACATGGAGTGTCATGGAGCCAGGCTGAAACACGTAACAGGATGCAACTGATCTGTTTCTGAGCAAGGAGGGTGTTTTGAAGTGGATCCTATCCTGTATTTGTTCTGTTAAAAGCAGCACCTCTTTCCTTCATGGCCCTTTCCATCAGCAAACCTCAAAGTAAGCGCTTAATAGAAAAGAACAGTGTCATTATTTGTATCTTTTAGCAAAAAAAAAAAACCCACCCACCCAGGCAGGGATAAAACAGGGTTGGGAGAGGGTGATCAGGCTTTTAAGAGAAGGATGTGGTTGATATGGGAGAAAAAATGCACCTGTGAATCTGCTGGAGGCTCGTCTGGAACCATCACAGCACCTGGGGAAAATCGTTATGTCAAGGGACCCGTTTGCCTCTTTTCAGGGACAGGCACAGAACTAGGGGTTAACTATCGAGATTTGCATTGGTGRTTACAAATAGCTTGCAAAAGAAACCAAAGAGGCAGAGTCATGTGATAAATTTGTTTGTGGCATGGTGACGTGGCCCCCACCGTGACATGAGCTATATGTAATCCATAGGGTTTTATGTTAACCACAGCGGCATCAGTTGGTGAAGAAAACTGCATTCCTGTAAGGAAAATCTATTCTGCGCATCGCAGCTCTTTGGAGAAGAGCGCTGATGGGCTTTAACACAACCCTTACATCCAGCTTTTACTGCACTAGCTGTTCGAGGTGAAACTCTTTTCCTGACAAAAATCCATGGCTCTCCAGCTGGGCTAGGGGGATTCTCCACAGGTTGCTTTGAYGGGAGCTGCGCTAGGCAGTTACCAGATCCGAGGCAGCCCCATGCACGGCTGGAAAGCCGTGAGCTCAGTATTACCTAGGTGCTCCCACATGCACAGGAGAGGCAGCTGTGAAAGGCAGAGGGGCCAGATAGTTGCTGAACACCAATACTCCCTGGCTGCTCAAACTGTCTATAGCCAGCAGGCTCGAATTAGAGCAGCTGGAAGAGCACTTGTATTTGTATATGGTCCCAGTGCTGCAGAGCTGCAAACATGGCAAAATATCTTTTCCTCTGCTCCCTTCTCCCGCGTGCTGCATTAGCCTGCACAGTGGCTCCTTTGTTTGGATTGACGCAGCAATGTCAACAGAACCAGATACGGCAGCAACCGACCTCCGAGCATCACAGACTGGCCGCCAGCAAAGAAATCCTCCCCGTCAGAGCCGAGCGTGCGAGGCGAGAGCCAGGCTGCGCTCCACACCRTCCCCCAGAACGGAGCGCGGGCCCATCTGCCACACAGGCAACGAGGCAMCCACCTGAGAGACACCGACGGAGAACGCTCACGTTTCAAGCACATTTCAGGATCTGAAGCGTTACTCGATGYGCTTGTTTTGCACTTTCTAGACAACCTCTTGCAAGGCGTGACAAACTTTGTTTTCTGCCTCTTTTGACTGCTTGGACTCCAGACACCTCACATCTTGCTAGCTGAGAAGTGACAAGGCACCTCCATGGGCAGGGTCATGATCTGCACATCAAAACTTCCCCAGAAATCTTTGGTAGGAGGGGAAGAGCTTTAAAAGCCATGCCAGATTAGCTTAAAAGAAACTCATTAATGCCACCACAGAAAAACCTGGCTGCTTATATTAGAATGTAAAATCACCTCAGGTGAAAGACTAGCAGTTTAGCACAAGGAATCCTCAACAGCAACTTGGGAAAATCCCCCCTGTGGCAGCTAGAAAGATCGTGAGGGCTCAAAGATTCACCTGTGGGTGGGCAGGCGGGTAAAATTTGGTGTTACCTTCAACAGCAACCTTGGGCCAGGAGGCATGAGTGTGACGCAGCAAAGTGCCGAGCCCTTTCAGCACTCCCCACCTCTCCAGAAAGGCCCCGCTTTTCAGGTTAGRGCCCAGAACCCAAAAGCACTCACATCGTCTAAAGAAGTCGGCGGCAACAGAGGTCTTGATGCAAGACCGCGCAGGCTGGTTGTTGCGTGCAGCACGCCAGGGCCTTTGGGTGCACCCCACCTTCAGTAAAACCCAGCTACATGCGGCAAATGATTATCTCCGGTAGCTTCCGTCTACACACATTTCTGAAATACTTTCATTCCAAACTGTTTTGAGAGGAAACATTATAAAGAATGGAAACCTGGCATTTAATCAGATGGAAACCTCTGTTTCCATTTTACAGAATAGGGAAAAAAAAAAAAAAGAATTATAAAAAGAATACCCAGCATTAGCTGCTAAGTGGGGAGATGAAAGATAAGTAGAGGCTAGCGATGAGGAGAATTAAGGCACTGCATGCATTTACCTGCATTTGGACACGGTTCTGAAGGGTGCGTCAGGCCTGTCTCTCAAAACCGCATAAACACCTAGTTAAGAACCTGGTTTTGACAGATGGAAATGCTATTTTCTTAAAAACTCGCAAAACAAATACCTTGATTTCTTTTTTTTTTTTTCTCAAAACCTGGATGAAAGGCTCCTCTGGTCAAGACACAGAGCAAATATTTACAGGTGCTGGGGAGACACCATTTCCTCCCTGTAGGCTTCCACCTAGTGTCTGCCACATAATTTTATCCATTGAACGATTTTTTTTTCCAGCCATCTGCCAAGAGGAAATAACTTCGCTGTATTGGGAGTCTGGGAATCCTAGAAAACAATCTTAAATCCATAAAATAATTGAAGTGCAGTTTTACTGAGCTGTTCAGTTCGATTCTGATTTTTATTACAATGTCAACAAGAGTTTAATTTGTTTTAAAGTTTAGGTTCTTAAATCTGAGTGATATACGGTAGTTTACAGCTTGCTGGCAACAGCTACTGTGGAAAAAAAAAATGGAAAGTGCATATAAAGGCGGTTCTAAGTTTGACATTGTGAAAGCAGGGAGCGGTGCCAAGAGCAGCAAACAGCATGGCTTTCCCAATCCTGGCTGGCTTTAGGGACTGCTTGCTATTGACATCAGTCGCTATGGGATACATTTCCCTGCTCTAACAAATCTCATCTGGAGACTGTAATTAAAAAAGAAATGTCTTAAAGTGTAATTTCTTCCCCTAAAACACTTGCAGATGTTAACTAGATGGCTAATGGTGCAAGATGTCTGTGGGCGGACATCTTCTTCCTTATCTGCTGTGTCAAAGAGGAAGATCTCCTTATTAAAAACCATTTTAAAAGTAGCATCTTTTCCGTGGACATGCATGGGGGGAGCGCTCTTTTTTTGCCCTTCTCTCTAGCCCGCTTGCTAAACTGGAAGGTTTCAAGTATTTCTTTCCTCGTTTCTTCTTTTGCTTTCTCTTCAGAAGTCATTTCCAGAGTTAGCCTGACTTAAAAGCGAAGGTATTCCAAACGGCTAAAAATGTCCTCGCTCAGCAGACTAAGTAGTATCCCATCTGAGCTTTAAAACTATAATAATAATAGTAGTAGTAGTAGTAGTAGTAGTACTAATAATAGTGATGTAAGGCTCCTTTTTTTCTTGCTCTAGCGACTTGCCATCAGCCCCCTTGGCCGGCGCACGTTTCTGAGCGCTGCTAAACGCATTTGCAGGCGCGCGCCGGCCGAGCCCGTACGCGGGACCGGGCGCACGAGGCAGCAGCGGCGGCAGCAGCAGCAGCAACATGTCGAGGCGGCCGCCCCCGGGGACGGGCGAGGGGGTTTCTCAGCTGGCGAGCGGCGGCCGCCGGCCCCGCACACGTGTCCGCTGCGCCTCGGCCGCCCGGAGCCAGCTGCCGGCCAAGCGCTCCGTGATTTACGCGGCCGTATCGAGTAGCTGCCGAGCACCCTGCCGAAGGCGATGGCTGAAACTCTCCTTTCTGACATACGCGGCCCAGACACAGTTGTCTGCTCAGGCCTTTCCTTCTTTCTTCTTCTTTTTTTTTTTTTTTTAGCTGGCTTTGATTGGAGCCAGAGCCTTGGGTAAATCAGAGGAATTTCTAGATTTTTCTGAGCGCTCTGAGCTCTTGCTGCTTTCCGGTACCTACTTCCTGCCATATCTAAAATAACAGCAGCTGCAGGGGCCTGATAGAGAAGAGCTCCAGGGGACAAATTCTCACAAATGGAGTGGGAAAGAAAGAGAAAAAAGAAAGTAGTAAAAGTAAAAAAAAAAAAAAAAGATAGTTATTAGGCAGTTGATAACACACAGAGTCACCATCAGATTCATTGTTATGGCTGATAGCAGCGGCCGCTGTTGTCGGAGCAAAACAAACCCTGCAGAAGGGCCATGGGAATGATAAGTCTTGGTGCTGGCTGGGATAAGCGGGCTAGCCTGACGGCACTTGTCCTATTGTAGGGAGTATCGCGCCGCGGTTAGCTCATGTCTCCATGGGCCCGATAAGCAAGGACCAACGCGAGCGGCTTCCAAGCTCTCTCTTTGTCATGGCTATCTATGGATAGCTGCACTAGAAAGCTGCTGGGCACGTACCTACGGCCACTACTTAAGAGGCGGAAAATGGAAAATTCTTGAAATGTTCCCATTTTCCATAGAGAATCATCTGTCATGTGGTCTTGGTACAGACATCAATAAGTTTAGCAACTCAAGAAACTCATCCCCCTCCAACAGTCTTGACCTGATCTAGTGCTTTCACCCCAAATGTACATATCCACTCTGCTATGCTTGAACGTGTAGGGCTCCTTGAGCTTCTTTTGGTCTCAAACCCGTAACCCATCCAATCATTTCTTTAAATATTAGCACACCACAAGTAATGGAAGAAGCTAAGGGAGAGTTCTTAAAACCTCKGCAAGTCCGTCGCACTGCATATACAATACAGACAGTATTTCAGATTATTGTACGTGCTGTTAACCTTTACATATTGATGTAATAAAATCTTTATGGTTGCTGTGGGAACAGTAACTTGGCCAGCATCAACTTTTGGACCCTTAAATTTTTATCTAGTATTAGAGATWTTAATGAATATGATTTTTTCTTATAGTTTTTGTTTGTTTGTTTTGTTTTGCTAAGAGAGTTAAGTGATCAGATGTCTGTCCAAACACAAGGGTGACTCTGATCCATAGGGCACAGAAGACAAGATAAGACTTTCTCTCAACTTCAATGGGCTTTGGAACAGCCCTGTTAGTCAGTTATACAGTTATAACAAGTCCCTGTTATAGAGGCAGATGACACAAGGTGAACCCACAGAAGCACAGGTTATTGGTCTGGTGTGTCTATGAGAAAGAATCGGTGGATTTCTAGTGAATTGTGRTTTTTCTTTAAGTTCCAAATCATTACTCCAGCTCTAAAATACATATATAATATATATATTATTTAGCTTGAGCACATGGCTCAGCTGTAAATTATTACTTGCTAAAACAAGATGATGTTAAGCTGCTTGGTCCTTCCCATTCCCCAAAGAGGTTCTTTAAAACACAAATCATCTTGGTTCACGTTCAGGTAATTCCAAAAAGAACTATGCAAACAGGCCAAAAATAGATAGACAACACTGTAGACCAGAATTCTAAGACTTAAAACAATTAAAAACAATTTTTTAAACAAAAAAATCACCTTGACCGTAGAAGGAATGYGAGTATGTATTTCTGTGAAAGTATGATATGTCATAAAATATGAGGTCTTGCCTAAGCCAGTTTTAAATACCATTATGGCTGTGCTATAATACATATGCTTATGTTATGGCAAACTTGTTACAGAATTTGGAAGCGGGATCCATGAACTTTCCCTTCACACCGGATTAGATTAACTCACAGAGGGTGATCAATCTGTCATGATTTTCAACTTTTGTTCAAGAAAAGGCAAGTATAGTGAAGGTCAGAGGCAGACTAAGGAGCAATATTACAATTATTTACTGACATGAGACTGGAAAGAATAGCACATAGCTACATGGAGCAGAACTTGGACTTTAGACACACAGGAAAGAATGGTTCATTTTATGCCACTAATCATAGGCAAGCATTAAAATATTTTGGAAAAGTCCTATTGCTCATTCCACAAACCAGGATTTCATTACTGGTATASCATGAAATGCATTAAGTCCATTCATACAACTTAATTTCCTTTCTTGATTTCCACTGGCCTGTGAGATACAGACACAAATATAACTACAAGTTTGAGGAAGGAAAGATACAAAAAACCCAACCCTTCTGCTTGCACTTAGAAGTGGAATAACCTCATGCAAGGCTGGAGCTAGCAGCATCACCCCTGCAGCTGTATGAGTAAACTCATTCCTCAACACATTGGTGCAGGTTCTGAACACAAATCAGTGCAGCTGCTCTACATTTAGATGGGTATCTGCGGGGTTTCACAAGAGAAGAATCCTTTTAGCTACCTCTGTCAGGAATAACTGAAGGTACATTTTCCTACTCTTTAAGGTTTTCATTTTGCAGCAGCGATGTACAACACAGGTGTCTCTTCTGTGTTATGAGAAATACCCATCTAAAAGGAATTCTCACCATTGTTTCAGTCTCTCAAGGTTTGGGGAAATATTACATTTTTAAATCTGTCTTCACATAATGTTCTGAACATTGACATTTCAGAAAACAGGACTCGGGAGGCCGTGGCCCAGATTGCTCAWGGGACCATCTGCAAAAGGAAGCGTTACACAGCCTTATTTGGAGGGTTGCTGCTAGTCACACGCATCTGCCAACTCCTCCCTTAAACAAGGTCCTTACTGGGTCCTTACTGACAGCAGAGAAATTACATTGACTCTTGCAGAAATCTAAATTTTATCAGGGAAACTACAGACTTGGCCTCTGAATCATCACTTCTATGGCTGGCTGATGTCTGCTTAGTGGCCAAAAGTTTCTGAGGTCACAATTCACAGGAAAGGAGGTCCTGTCACTGCCATCTTAGGCGGGTCCTGTCTATACCATCTTCATGGTAAAGTTTGAGATAATAAGTTTCTAATTTCAGATGTAGATCTTCTGAATAYTCATCTAACAACTAAAGAAATGGTCCGTTTGTGGTTTTCCTAAAAGAAAGTGCTGAATCCTTAATACTCATTATCACACCAAACTCTTCCCTACTACTAGCTAATCACACTGCTTGCTATAAACAAGGTTAGGCCTGGGTCCAGCAAAGTCATTTGTAGGGATAGAAGATCCCTTGTATGAAACAGCCAGCAGGACACAGACCACACGTAGCAGAGCTTAACAATAACAACAAAAACCAATTTGGATCTTAYGAAAACGTTTGCAATATTTGTTTGTCTTAAACCAGAAAAGCCAATGTTTGTTGCTTTTCTGGTTTGGAATAAAGATAGTCCCCGTAACTAAACTGAATGGTGGAGAAGAATTTTCTCTTTTAGTTGAGTAGATTAACTGTTTGTTTGTTTATTTATTTAGTATGAGAGTGATTTTGTCCTGGAAGCAGTCACGAATTTTTGATGAGACAGCATTCAGTCCAGATCCTTGAGCTAATATTAAATATATCTTTGGAAATTTCAGCAGATGTTCTAATTTTCTTTAGTTCCATTTTTTTTTCCTTTTTGCTACTCTTCCACCTTTATTTGAATCGCCAACTCTAATTGATTCTTTAATATAGTGAACCATAATGTATTATGAATTTTCTGTTAATTTACTTGTGACTGTTATTATTTCCCCATTTTTAACACATCCTGTTTTAGAACATACATCAAAGTTGATGGAAAAAATTTTCATGGCATTTGGATCATGTCCTAAATGTAATCTGAATACCATCTTTCTGAAGCTGCAAAGTAAGGAGGCTTCCTGTTTTATTCCTCAATTTTATAATCTTGAAATGGAACGTTTCAAAATYGTCTTGTCAAAGGGCGATCATCTCTACTCCTAGCAGCACTATTTTTTTTTTCTGCATAACTGCTAATTGGAGAAGACAAAAATAAACAATCCCTTCCGTTTTTCTTTATGTTTCAATGAATGCCCCTAAGACTTTCAGGAAAAGTCTTAAAATGGACTTGACTATTTCGCACTACTCTGAGACCAAGTGATGGCACTGCGTTTACTCAGAGTTCACTCACGCTGCTCTTTTTGAGCAAATCTCAGAGCTCTTTGGGCTCCCTACAGGAGCTCTCCCCATCCCCTGRCAACTTCATTTTTTTTTCTTTAGGAGCAGATGCCCTTTCCCTGCTCCTCAGGAAGTCTGATGACACAGTGAGGACTCCTAGCGAGGCGTGTGGGTCCAAGGCTGCAACAGGGGGGGCACGCCAGCCCTGCCTCCCACTCAGAGGGAGCTTGCTCCGGTAGTCACAGCTCGCTACTGACAAGCAGTGGCCTCTTCCATTTTGTAGGAGTATTAATCCCCCTTGCATAAAATCAGTAGAGCCAAGGCAAAGATGATTCCTGTTTATCCTGAGAGTCTATCAGGCAAAAACATATCAAGAAAGCTCTTTTTTACCTCAAGTTGTGTTTAATTTTCTTAAGTTTAATAACTACACCTTTAAATCATCATCTCTTCTCTTACACTGATTTTTTKGGGGGGAAGAGTGGAGAATTATTTAGATAAGCTTTTATGTGGCAGTAAATTCCTAGACTGCTATTATTCACTTATACTATTTTGCTTTCAGTCAAACTTCTSTATCTCACACACACATACATCCTTTCACCTCTACTGCCAAATTTCATCTCTGCTCATCTTTTTTTTTTTTATGTCAATATTATATTTAGCCTTCCTTTCACTTTTCTTGAGCCAAGTCCTTCTTTCCTTACACCACCACATAGTGCACATAAACTATATCAGCCCATATTCTAAACTTGAACCTTTAAAAYGTGTGCCCACCATGCTGCAGCATCCATCCATTTACTCTATTCCGCAAACACTATCAACACGTAGATAGATGCACACAATTRCTTGCACTGATTGTGAAAGTACTCGATCCTTCAACCATGCTGGATCCTTGTCCCTCAGCAGCCCCAGGCAGCGCCCTGCTTTGACTGCAACTTCTGGAGCCTCATCACACAGATTTCATTCTGCCAGCAAATCCACACTGATTCAATGGCTTGCTCATTCAGGGTTAGGAAAAAGAAAAAAACCCACAAGCCAGACAGCAGCAGCTCAGGATTGCACCTACCTCTGGATTTGTGAAGTAAAATAATACAAAAATAAAGTTAAATAAATAAATAAATTAAATAAACTAAAAGAACGCAAGCATATGCTTTCACAACAGCATGTCCATCTGGCAAACCTTATTCCTAGACTCCAGCACTGCTATTTCTTCTCTACAACTTCCTAAAATAGCTGGGATTTTAGATTGCAGGAAGACAAGTCTACATCCTTCAAAACCAGCACAGTTTGACTGATGACAGCAATGGAACTTTGCAGGTTYCTACCAATTAATGCTCCGACAAAGTATTTCCAATTTTGAGCCTACAGTTTAAATACACTGGAGTAATTCTTATCTGGCTTGSCAAGGTCCATCTGCATTTCTGGGAATAGTGGATGAACTCCTGAAAAGTACCCTGAAATACCACTGCTGCCTTCATTGACCACAGATKCCAGAGGCATATTATCCCTAAAGCACGTGAGATGTTCTGCCCTGGAATCAGGTTTGCTTCTTTTTCTGTCACTGTGAGTTATCCAGTCATCTTACCATACACTCTTAAGTGAGAATAAAATAAAAATTAAAAAAAAAAAAATCACAGTTATCTAGGAATTAAGAGATTGGAGCTACTTCCAAAGCTGGTGGCTCTGCCACAGCTTTTCACAGTGCCATGTGTGGTTGAAGTATCCAGAGYTAAGAGATATTACATCTTTCTGCAATGCCTGAATTTATGTTGTATCAGTTATAGCAACTCTGGAAGCACAAGTCTTTTATTACTGTGACCCAAGGGACAACTCTGGATAGTCTTGTGCAAGGGTTAAACAGTAATGAGCTGGGAAAAAGTTTACCGCAGTTTCTCAAAAGAAAGAATACAAACAATAGTGTGAATAATTGGGAAAAAAAAATCAGAAGCAGTTTCTCTTCTAACCTCTTTCCATATGAGTTTCTCACACACACTCATTTGAGATTGAGAAACATATTTCAACTTACCACTACAACTAACTCCATGATAAATTACTATGAAGAGAAGCTGAGGGTAAGTTGTTAATGGTTCATGCAGATRCGCTGACGTAAACGCTTTCAAGTGAAGAGCTTAGTCTAAATTGGAATGCATGGAGCAAACAGTTATTACATTTACGATTGAAAAAAGGGCTAATTAATAATGAAGACATCATCTTCACCAGCTGCTTCTGTTTTCCAGGGAAAAAAAGCTGGATAACAAACCCTCAGATGCCTGAAAACCATTCAGCAACTGAAGCTCCCCAGCCTGTGGCCAGAGTTCAGAGCTCCACTGTGCACCGCGGGCTGGAAGCTGCCTAAGCTCGACAGAAGGTCCTAGAATGGGCTTTTCCACCTGGCCTCCTCTTTTGGAGAAGTTTCACTCAATAGGCATCTGTAAGACCTTCTGGGAAGTCAGGCATGAACAGAAGACATGTGCATTGCTCTCCTCCACAACACGCTTTCAAATAAGCAAAGCAATGACTGTGCTGAGTGGGTCTTATATTCCATTACATATAACTGCACATACATACATGACTACTTGTTTATGTGTATGCATTTGCACATAGAGGATAGAAATAAAACAAAAAATACAATAAATATTTTGCATTTTCATCTTTCTGGATGTTTTGCTTTTGGCCCAAAATAGCATCTTTCCTCTTTCCAGAGCAGACTGCAGCAGATTTTCCTCATAAAGTAGCAATGAAATACATATTTTTTTGCTGGAACACTACAAAAAAAGCTTGACTGCTGCTATCATGGTGTCAAGTAGCATCRTCTACTGCATTTCTGCAAAGATGTCACAAAAGTTAGAAAACGGGACAAATGTTTAGCCCTAGCACGCACAGAAGCCTCACCTGCAGTCAAATCTAGACAGCAGAGACATGAAGAGGGAAATCTTACCTTCTGCATTCTCCTATGAYGGCAGAATGGGCAAAATTAAGCAACAAAATAATGGTTTGGTTGTACAAAGTCAAGACAGGAGAACAGTATTTTTATACTCACGCGATGCTTGGAAGGCTGCAAGTCATAACCACATTCCAAAGAATTTAATCCATTAATTACAGATTTTGATAGCCTGCAGCATGCTTCTCAAGACTCTGCAAATGCTCAAATTGCAATTCCTGTGCCTAGGGGTGACAGCTGAGGAGTTTTGTATACTTTCAGCACCATCCCACTTTGCCTTCTGATACATCTTTCAGAGGGCTTAAAAAGCTGCAGAAAATGTAAAAGTTTCTACTGACAAAGCCAGGCCTGTAAAGCAGGCAGAGGGCAGGGCTGGCTTTGGCTTTCCAGCGAGCAACGGGCCAATGATCTCCCTGCCATATTTCTTATTTACCAACTGCTTACAGCTTTAAGTTTTGTTTTGACTTTGCAGACTTTCCCCGTTGCGGAGGAGGAGAACGTTTTGCGGAGCTGGGTTTCTTGATGAGCTTCCTCCCAGGCCGGAGATAAGGCCGGTGTGGAAAGCACGTTCTCCCTGGGGCAGCAATCAATAGCAGTTCCTCGGGAAAGAGGAAGGAGCAGGAGCCGGGTTATCACACAGCCCGTGGTGCATGGYGATGGTCAAGCTGCTATCAGGCCGCCTCCAAGCGCTGKGACCAAGAGCCTCCAGTTGTGCAGYTGATGCAGACGACACAATCAACCYTGAGAAAGGCTCCGTCTCCGACCGTCTCTCAACAGCTCCGTTTCAATGAATGTGGCTATTATGCCTTTTAACTGGAGCCCTGCGCCTGCTCCTGGTCCCAGCGAACCCAAAGGGAGCTGTGGTACTGAGTGGGAGCAGAGGCTTTGCCAGCGCTCCCGCTGGCTGACGCTTCGCTACGGTCGCCGTGCGGGAAGGCAGCGCCCGAGAGCTCTTCCCCCGGCACCTTCCCRTTTGACGGGCTGAGCACACGCATTGGTTCAGCCCAACCCTTCCTAGGTGCCTGCACGATGCTCCGCTCCCTGGGGGAGACGGATCTGCAGGAAGTGACTTGCCCCCAAAATGTTTTGCCAAGATGGGTTCAAGACCCGAGAGGCTGGGGGCGGTGCATGAGCCGCACGGCAGCACCTGAGCGGCCGACTGTGCACAGCTCAGCAGAACCGGCTCAAACAAACATATTCCTCAAATGAAGAGCATCTGAACAAAGCTTTCTCACGAAGCTTGGGCTTCTGCAAGCCACATATTTTCCTTGGCACCCCTCCATGCATAAAGACAGATGTAAATATTACAAAGGCTCAGATACTGCAACTTCTTCTCACTTGATAGCCAAGGAAAACTTACAGAAAAACAACCCACAAAACCTTTACCACTTGAAACAGCAGTGCCAATATCCACTATTATGGGAATAAGAGACTGAATCAGACCTGGAAGTGAGAAGTGACTTCTTCCCCAGTTAGCTGCACAGGGAGGACTGGGGCTGTGGTGAGAAGCAGGCGTTTGGCTGAAAGGAGGCGGCGTCCCATGGCTCCAGCTGTGCGCTTGGTGACTGGCAATGCGCGACGCCAAGGTGTGCGTGCACATGCACACCAAGCAAATGCTGGGCTTCCAACACGAAAACATCCCTGGGACATCAAAACTCAACAAAGTGCTGCTGATTTTCTCCTCCTTTGCCATTGCTTTGCCAGGCTCCCGCCCTCCCCACCAGTACCCTGTGAGGTGTCCACAACCACCGAGGGAAGGTGGAGGCACTCAGGACTTTTCTGAAGGGAAGGGGCTCTTCCTTGAAAGCCTGAGACACAAAGACTTCCTTCTGATGAGGCTGCACGGAGACCCAATTAAGCAAACCCCGCCAGAAGCAGCAAACCCTCATCCGTGACGTCCTGAGGGTGTGCGGTTTGGTGTAACAGGACACCCCCGGACCCCAGACATGCCAGGCCACCAAGGGCCTGACGCGAGCGGATTACTTCAGCCCTCCCTTACTCATCGCAACTAACCCCTGTCCCGAATGTTAACGACTCAGCATGTTTTATCACGGTAGCGTGTACCCTTTCAATCATCGTTAGAAACGAGGAGGGTCTAGATTCAGGCAGTGAGCCAGATTAAGTCAAACTTTCCATGAGGAAAGCTATTTGTTTTCTCCCTGAGCTGCGGGGCTAGGCCAAGAGGGAGGGAGGGRAAAGCTCACACAATCCAGACTGAAGTGCAGACAGTGTTACTGGGCTTTGCAGACTACCTGCATGTTGTTCTAATGACATCTGGACTACTGGAAATCTCAGAGTGCACGCAGCAGTTTTCAAAGGCATAATTGTGGCAGCAGCAGACTAAACTTAATGCCTCAAGAGCCAATCACTTTAATCACGGAGCTGAGATGTATGAAAAAGGATACATTTCAGCAGAAGAATAATTCTGTCTGCTATAGTTCCTGTTCAAATAAACTATATCACCAAACCACGTGCGTTGGAAGAATATGGAGGAATGAAAAAAAAAAAAAAAGAGCATATGGTTTAGAGGCAAAAAACTTTCATATATAGGAGATATATGGACTTGTCAGACATCTAACAGTTCAACACTGTAAGCAATTCATGGGAATGACATTAGCAATAGCTCATATTACATCCAGGAGTTACAGCTTTTACTGCAAAAGTTATTTTTAAAAGAGCCATGTTTAAAATGAAATGGCTGGCAGGGCTGTAGCTTTYAGTAACACTTTACCTGTGGTTTTGCCACTTTTACATACTTATTGGGGGCTTAATGCTCCCAATTTACCTTTTCAGAGTAAAATAAAAGTTGCAAAGGGTGCATTCATTGGCACAGCACTATAAAACTCACAGCTGTGCAAAGACAATCACGAGAACAAAAGCCTYCTTGTTTTAAAAAAGATGATGATGTGGCTTTGATACTTTCTGCTAGCCACATAYCTAAACATCAGATACTTTTGTTTATGATCTATATATTTTCATCTCTCTACACAAAGATTTATAAGTCAGATCAAGTCAAGATCCGAATCCAAACCTTTATGAAAGAGTGTGTGGAGAGGAGGAGGCTGAATTAATATACAAAACTTCAGACAAGAGATCTATCTTTCAGATATTGTTATCCCAGTTCTGGCACCTATAAGAGAACTCAGGGAGTTCTGGAAAACAATTTTTTAAACTAAGGGTGGAATCTTGGCCCCACTGGAGTCAATGGGAGTTCACCACTGATTTCAGTGTGCTAGGATTTCATCTAAAAATTTTAGATTTGAAAGTGGGCAAAGCCGAAAGAGGCTAAGATCTTCTTCAGCTCCAAAAATCAAGTATAGCTTTAATAAAGACTCCTCCAGGATAATGTTTTGATTTTCATTTAAACCTATTTTTGTTAATTTCTAGGCTTTAATATATCAAATGTAATCACGTCATATACAGTACACTTGAAATCTCATGAGAAAATAAGTCTTACATCTTTTTCCTGTTGGTACCAATGTGTTTCCCYCCTGTTTTTGAGAAAAGGCTTCATTTCTGTTTGCAATGAAAAGTAATTTCTTTGATGTTTCTAATAGCAGGAAATAATTTCACAACTGAGTGTCATTCGGTTGCAGGTWAAGAATGTAATAGCTCGTGGGAGCGCCAGTTACAACCTGAAAAAATGTTTCTTGGCATTAGCATGTCTAAYTGAACTCTCTCCATCCTGGTGAAATAACCATTTGGAGCTCAGTTCTGTGTTCCACCCAGCCACACTAGGTCCAGGAAAGGGAAATGGGGAGAAGAAGGATAATTTCGAGCCACCTTTAGCATCTCCTGTTGTGAGCCTGGCTGGTCCCTGGGCTGCCTGAACATCCTGAAAGCTGTGTGAAATCATATTCCCCTGCCTTTCACTGAGGGCTCCTTCTACCACTAAAAAAAAGTAGACAAAGTTTTGGGGAGAAAAAAAATATATATAAAAAAGACACATGAGCTGTCTTGGTCAASAGAAAAGGATTAGGAATATTTCAAGGATAGGCTGGCACAGCTTTTGAACCGGGTCCTGCTTAGGGGGCAGGATGGAGGAGCCTATTCAAAAGGAACTCAGACAGAAATGACATTTTCCAGCGGCTTCATCAGACTGTGCTTTTAAACAGGACATCAAATATCCCTGTGAAAATGGCAGGAGTCGGTCATAATCTTTGCTTGGAGACCGAACTCAGAATTACTTGAAACAAGAGTGATCATACACAAGCCAGATACCTKTCAATATCAAGAGCATTGCCATAATATATCAGATATCACTTTACAGCCTCAGTTTCAAATATGTTCTACATTCTGAATCACGTACTCACCTACTGAACCGGAGAGCCCACTTAATGGGCAGCCCAGGTGGCTACCGTACATTCTGATTTACAACAAGATGGCCAAGACCAAAGTTTATTTGCCAAAATAGAAGCCTCTTTGGGTGCTCCCGTTATATCTAGGCAGCAGCCCCCCACTGCAGAGGCAGAGAAATCTCATATATATTTATATAAACTCACTGACTGCTTTTTTTCCAGAGAACTCTGCAGTATAG
This sequence comes from Eudromia elegans, assembly GCA_003342815.1. Taxonomy (NCBI): domain Eukaryota; kingdom Metazoa; phylum Chordata; class Aves; order Tinamiformes; family Tinamidae; genus Eudromia; species Eudromia elegans. The sequence continues at coordinate 962,567 of PTEX01000020.1, forward strand.
ATGGTCTATTTTTGGATGCATTCCAAACCAAAAGGAATGAATATTGCTTTGATCCCACAGGCTAAAACCAAAAGAATTCTGTGTATACCTGGTCCAAGATTACTAACTGTATATTAGGTAYATAAATCAAACCTGCCCAAAATGGTAAACATGTAACCAAAATCTTTACCAAATATTATTTGCCATAGCCAGATAGATATTTTTTATTTGCCCAATAGTCCCAAAGTATGTATGACAACTAGCTTACATTTTTCGCAGGTAAATAGAGGGCACTGTGAAATTACTGATGCTTCCAGAATTTAATTATTAATGCCATTAAAACACTGCAGTACTTTTAAATTACTTCAGGAATAAGGAATGAGTTGGTAGATTTAGAATAAAAGGGAAAGAAAGCAGTACACTACATGTTATCTCTATCTGGCTTTCACACTGCTCACATATGCCACTGTTTAAAGGAGTTTTAAACGTGCTCTAAATATTTTTAACATGTGAAGGGATATGAATTGAATCAGTGAAACAACACATTATAAAGAAATGCAGCAATCTGCTAAAAGATATAAAATAAAAGAGCTGCTGTCCTTACTCACTAGTATGATTTGAATGCAGATTTTCAGAATACGCTCACAAGCAGAAATGCCTACCCATTCTTCATTGAGGGAAACACTTAGAGAGGAATACAGAACTAACAGCAAGCAGTGTCAAAGGTTTAAAAGTTCCTAATCCAAAAAATCATGCACATGAGAAACAAGCCATGTGTGCCATCAGACCAACTTTGCAACAGCCGTTCCTTCCCGGGCAGGGCCTTACTCCACAGTTAGCACCAGAAGTCTGAATGAAGCAGCAAGGAATTTTTACTGAGACAGCACGACTATCCAAAAGCAGTATATTTATTGCCTGTTGGCACTAGGGTACAAAGTGTAATCAAAATAATAAGTAGTAATAAGACTGCTAAAAGTGGCAGCAAATGGATGGCATTCTGTAAATTAATTGGAAATCAAAAAACAAAGGTGAGCGCAGGAAGACATCTACCTCAACAGCAAGAATGAAGACGGCTCATCTCCTCTGGTATGCTTCTCAGGTATGGGAAGTGGTATAATTGGGAGAATTTCCTTTGTCTCAAGGGCTCGCACAATTACAGTGTACTACCAATTTTGGAGGGGTGTTTACTTTTGGAAACTACGTAAATTAATTGCTTTCTGTTATTTTTGTTACCACGGCTGGTGTGTCTGTTCATTTTTTTGCTTGGTATACAGTTCTGGTGGTCAGTCACAAAACGATTTTGATAGCCACCGGATGGGAAAGGGAAAGTTATCTGGATTCAGCTAGGTGAAAAGCACTTCAAACTCAACCCTAGGTAAGCGTAAGTTCAACCCCAACCCAGGTAAGCGCACATGGGAGCCTCTGCAACTACTTCTGCTTCAGAGGGCTGGTGTGCATGCACATCCAGAACAGAGGATCAAACGGAGATGGGTAGGACTAAACTATTTATGTTCTGCCAGAGAAAAAATCTTTGCTGAAAGATTTCTGTGTCTGCTCCAGGACACAGCTCAGCAGCGTTCCTCTGCTTCACCGGGAGAAGCCTGGAGTCAACACCGCTGAGGAGCTTCAACCACCGCTCTTCAGCCACAGTCCCAACCCTCCAGTAGAGACCAGCCACAGGCAGCTCTGCAAATGCTGCAAGGGAAGCGGCTGCTGGATTTTGGAGAGGTAGGGCAGCCACACTGCTYTTTTTGCTTCCCTTTGTGCTTTTCTAGAAGTAGACTAGATCTGGATTCTAGCTGTAATCTCTACCCCTCCCTGGATAACTTCTGGTTTCTCTCAAATCGAGAATCTGAGCGTGGCTTTTTGTTTTGATTTGAGCACTTTTTTTTTTGAAATCTTGCTCCTCATAGCATAGATATGGGGTAAGAAAGCACGCTGTATGAAGAAAACCTTGTCATGAAAGATGTGTTCAAAAACTTAAGTGAACTCAACTCCTAATTATGAAAATTCCTTAGACCTGTCTATCATGTAACTAACAATAAATTCTGTTAAGGAAAATAATTTTCACAGAGCTGAAAAGCAGTAGGCTGCTACTCAAGCTCCCAAACATTCATTTGTATTTCTAATTCAGTGAGTATCATGCTGTTTAAAATAGAATGACTAAATAGTCTTTAAAAAAAAAAAAGTGTAGTGAATTGTCTTTATTTTCTCCCTGAAAGACAATCACATTCAGATGTTGTTCCTTGGCACCAGTAAGTTTGAATGCAGCCATTTCTAAGGCATTTCTTTTTCAAGTAGCACGGTATGTTATATAAAGTTAAATGGCTATTGAAAGGGATTGCACACAGTGCATTAGGTGAGGGTTCAGCATACAGCTGGGAAACGTAGCAGTAAGTGCTAAATCACAGTTCAGTGAGGTCACATAATCAAATTCCAGATTACCCCTTTTATTATGTTCAGCTAATAAATCTTTGGAAACTAGAGGCTGACAAGCTCATCACACCATTTTACATTTCAGTTATGCATGTAGAATATATATACATATAAAATCTTCCAAACTTAAAAAGGAAGGCAAMAGCAAATCCACAATCAGAACTAAAGAAACAGTAGCCGTAACATCAGATGCCACGAGGCTGAAAAGTTACACTGAAAGATATCCCTCTGTTTATAATTTGAACTTTCTCAGCTGAAATAGAGTAGTTTATCATTTAGTTCCAGTGAGCAGATTTGCCTATGAGCAGTTTCACTGCATTATGGATAGGACACATTAAATATGTTATCACTGCTGTTCCACAGGTCACTGGCATCGGCATAAGCCAAGACCATAGGGTTAAGATTATTGCAATGTAGCTATTGGTCATGCAGCTAGCGCTTCAGTAACTAACAGCTTTTAATGCTTGAATAACTTGGTTTCATTATTTCAAACGAAATTAACGAACACGTTCCCATATAGAGAATATCCGAGCAAAACTCTGCACCATTCCACAAGGCTGTTAATTGAACTTTCTTCCACYGGGATTCAAAAGGAGGTGGGGGTTAAGAGAACTCACTGATATAGCAACATGGTTGAACGCAAACCTCTACAGCTGCAGAAGACTTACCATCGTCCAGGTACATCTGGTCCAATTCCTCAGGTTCTCGCTTGATCGTTACAGGAATAGGGGCCAAATTATGATTACTTTCCTCATGCAACTCTGGCAATGACAGTGGTTGGTTTGTTGGAGACTCATTTCTGTGAACCTTCGGCAGTTGCTGCTGCTGTTGACCCATTATGGATGAATGAGTTGGACTGCAGGACTGCAAATAGGTTGGCTCTTGGGTAACAGATGGAACTGGAGAAGAGGGACTGTTGGGATAGAGTGTTTGTTGGTAACCAAGGGGACAGCTACTGCTCAGATGTTGACTCACCTGCGGCTGCAGCATGATGTGAGATGATTGCTCGGGAGAGCTTGGGTGCACAACTATAGACCTTGGCACTTCCTGTATGGTGGGGACCCCTCCAGCGGGCTGCTGAAGTCCAAGGTGGCCGTGGCCCGGGTTGGGGATGCACTTGTAAGGAGAGGAGGAAAGGTCGTGCAGCTTGGGGCTTGCGGTGGGGGAAGGTGACATCACGGCGTTTCTCTGCTGACAGGAGGYGAAGCCAGCCACAAGGCACGAACCAGGATCAGGGGGCATCATGATCTGTTGGCTGTAGTACGGCTTAGAGAGAGGGCTTAAGCCTTGGTTCATTGGTCCACAGGTTTGAGCAGGCTCATAGTCATCTGTGGGTTCTGTTTTTATAATTGGAACTGTTAAAAGAAAAAAGTTTTAAATAAACATGAGTTGCATATTGGTATGATCAAGTTGGCTTGTGGCTAGGATACCCTTTGCAAAACAAACAACGTCTTGAATAAGACTCTGTGTGTCTTTTGCCTAGTTCTCCCACCCTATAAAAAAAAATGAATGAGTCATCAGCACAAGAAAGTCACAGCTGGTTCTAATATTGAAAAAGGACTATTTTCTTTGGACTCTCCTCCAGCACTAATGTGCTATAAAAATCTATTTGCAAATAGCTGTGCTTCAGTAGAAGCCTTGGACCCAAGGGCTCCATGGATTTGTAGTAATCAAAGCAAGAATTTTAACTTGGATATACTACTGCATTTCTACGGCTACTGATGGCCCATTTGATAAATGTCTATGTTCGATAAAGCCGAGCACAGTAAGGTAGAGATGGGGCTTTCAGAGTTCAGTGAAAGTAAAATGACAAAGATAAATGACAGACTACTACAAACAAGAAGTTTTCAATTATGAGGAGGGCTTTTTTTAAAGAGTAGGCTTTGATTTACTTGTTTTTACATGATTGCGTTTAATCTTACTAACCAGCCAACGGGTGTAAAATATGCAGCAAGTTGCATCCAACTCTCAGCGATTCCAAGCTGGAACTGCCAGCGCCAGCTCCTACAAAATGTTAACTCAATATCCACCTACCACAAAAGAATGACTCCTACTCTAGACCTCTGCTTCTGCCACCCAAAGGAGATCCTAAGTGACCAGTCCAGGCAGGTCTCTAAATACTACTGGTTCACGGACACAATGACTATCTTAGTAGCATCTGCTCAGTTAGGAGAAACAAGACCACCTTTCACTGGTTTGAGAAAAGGGTCTTCCTCGAATCAAAGCACCTTTTTCCACAACAGCTTTCCCTCACAGATGAGAGATTTTCCCATTTCCCCCATGGAACATGCAGTTCACAGGTGTAAGAAACCCACTTTCTTCATCAGGAAAACTATCAACAGCAGGGCCAAGCCAGGCTGCAGATGTACTGTTTTTCTAGACAGATTCAACTGTAATGCATACAGCAATTGAATTTGGGTGTTTGGTACACTCTATCTTCTTTCCCACAAAGAGATCCACAGGAACAGTCACAGCTTGAAGGCGCTGTTGGAAATTTATGGTGATATCAGAGAATTTCTGTTAGAATATAAAAATAACTGCCCTGTTATGGCACAAAGTTCTTAATAAAGCATATGCAGACAACTCAGCTCAGAGCACATGAGTGCTCTGTGTTTCTGCTGCGTTTATATTTGCAAATGTGTTCTACAAACACCCGCAGACATGCTCAAGCCACTTACTGCTCTGTTTGTGCACGAGTCTTTCGAACCCCTCAGCATGCACGTGTGTGCATGTGCGCACATAAAACGTCTTTTAACACTCACACATTTCGTGCTGCTGGTGAGTGCACTTCACTAGCCTTGTTTTACAGCCCTCTAGCCTCTTGTTAACTTTGCTCCTTTTATGTTCTTTTACGTATAGAYGCTTGCAACACTTGCTTCAAGATTTCTACCACTCCTAGTAAAAACATGTCTCTCTATTTGTAACAGATGCACAGGTGGTGCTCAAGATGAATGTTCTAAGGATAATGGACTGTCATTGCATTCCTCATAGTCTAACTTTCACCTGCTCGTGTGCTGCACACTGGTTAGCATGGCTACTAATGCACTTGGTTGCAGAAAAGCAGATTCCAGGTTCCGTGACAGCTTTATAAAACCAATATCACACCCTTTATGAAAATGCAAGACCAAAGAAACGCACCTAGACAAACACAGCAGCTCAGATATTGTAAGAAAATACTTTTAACAAGTTCCTGAGCTAGCAAATATTCTCACATGTTTTATATTAGGATCACTGTACTAGCACTAACCACAGCACAGCTGGAAATATGATGGTTGTTGAACACTGAATTTTCCCAATATATCACTGTTATAGAAACACCTGTGCTAAATAATTCCAAGCTCAACCACTGGCAATCCAGTTCCAATAAAGCCTGGAGTTGTCTTACTTGTTATAACCTAGGGTAGGCTTATTGCCTTCATGGCATGCAGGCTGGAGGCATGGAGCTTTAAGGGAGATATATTCCTGATCTCGGGCTGACCCCTCTTTGTCACCCTTCTTAAGACACTTCTTTGCTGCTAGGAATACCTGCCACTTTTTTGTCCCTTTACTTTAAAATTTTTCTTTATTAATGCAATGCCATCAGAGACCTATTTGGAGGTCAGATTGGTGGCCCCAAACATTGGAGATATGTAAATTAAATTTCTATTTGTCATTACATATAGCTGCAGCAACAAACTGAGGATAACCAGCAAGTCTGGTAACTCTGTACCAGGTGAAGGATCCGCAGTGAGCAGGGATGAGCCCAGGCACGTCAGGGAAGGACTCTTTGGATGTGGTGACAGCAATCAAGGACACTCTTGGCTACCCCCACCAGCAAATTAAGAGTTCAGAGGCAAAACAGATGTTGGTGTTAATCATAGGACTCAGTCTGGGTAGCTCAAGCCTGTGCTCTGACAGTATGCTGGTAGCCGGAGAGGGAAACAAGAGGGAGGGATATGAGATTATGTAGTACCTCCATTTTATGTGACATTGATTTACACCATCTCCTTGCACTGCTCTGAACAGATACTGCCAAGTCTCAGTTACTTCGTGGGGTGGCAAACAAAGTGTCTCTAAGTGAACAGATGCTACCTAGGTTTAACTTAGTGTCTGTAACTTTTCTCAGTGTGGTTTTCTGAAGTTTTTCTAAATGGTGTCGTTTCTAAATATTGCTCTTTGCTTGCTAATCTCATCAGCAGGATGTAGGTATTTCCCCAACAGACAGAAAAAGTATAAATGCTGGAACTGCAAAGGGATTTGTATCAGACTTTCCAGGGCCTTGCAGTTTGCCTAGTCACTTAGCACCGTGGAGAGTGAATGTATGGATCCTACCAAGCTGGGATGACAGCCATCCACTGCAGTTCAAACAAGTGTAAATGTCTTCACAGTGTACCAGTTTGCAGAACAAGGCTCTGTAGGACTATTTTTTTTTTTGGTCCTGGAGAAATCATTACTAATGACCCAGATGATCTGGAATCAAACCTGCAAAGCTGAGTACGTCAGCAGAAACGCTGACATTAACATTTCACTTTCTGACCAGACTTCAGCTTTAGTGTTTTTCTGGAATAACTAAACTACTTGACTTGCAGAAGACAGATGTGCCACAAATTACTGCATTATGTCAGATAACAGTATATTAATCACACTCTATCTGGTATCTGCCTCCTGCCTCTCTCCAGCCTATGTAACTTCACCAAATGAAATAACAAAGGTCAAAAATATTTGCTAATGCTGATGCTTTTCAAATGGGACTCAAATGAGCTCTGGGTTTGATTTTCTGGTCATTTAGAAAGTAATTTCTTTGTGCCCAAAGATGACATAAAACATCTTATATATATTTATTTTTTAAGCAGATTATTACACTCACTTTGCAAATGACTGCACAGAGCCCAAAGTGGGAGCTCTGTGTATTTCAAACCAAACCTTCTGAAACCAATGCAAGAACATTGGTACAGCTGCTTCTGTATCGCCAGGTGGTGGCTACACACTTACCATCACAGAGTCTACTCAAATGAGCCAAAGTTCTTGCTCGGCATGTCATACAGCTTCCAGATTCCTGATGCACCCTGTCCCCTTCCTCACTGCCCTTCTTTGGGCCAAGCGTCTCAGCTGGGACAAACAGCATTAACTCATCTACAGTAACTAAGGATACAGTCCTCAGGGCCCATCATCAAGGCATGTTCTAGGCTCTGGTCTAGTGGGTTCCTTCAGAGTAGTCAAGGAAAATGACCAGTAACGGATTAATGCTGCCACTTTCCTGTTGACTTGTATTAGATTAACTTCAAACCTTTGCAAACCTGAGGTTAGAAAAAGGGTTTTCATTCTCAGCTACATCCCTGTGGAGCCACAATAAGCCAATTGTCATAAAGCCTATCAACTTTTGTTGCCATTCACTTGCAGAAGGGAGTATTTTACTCAGGGAGATGCAGTGTGTTACACAGAATACAGTTAGTTTTCTCAAGATTAACATTTAACAGAGAACAGTACTAACCTGGCTAACTTCTAGCTCAAATATTTTAAAGTAGCCATTATCTTAGAAGACTTTATGAAAAACTGCCAGCTCAGGGAGACACTCCTAGTCACAAAGCAGCCTTAGACTGACAGACAACAACAGCAACAAAACCCCACAGCTATTCAGAATTTGCAAGCTCTTCTAGCATAAACTGGGCTATTTTTTAAATTTCATAGGGCCCATCAAATGGTAACACACATTTGGTCTTAGAGTTGCTCTGTGGGGGTGAGACAGCACTCAGTTCTGCAGACTCTCGGCTAAGTAGAACAAAAAATACAAAATTTGCAATACACTGAGATTTGCCAGCAATAAATTAGAGCAATGAGGTCCGAGTTTGTGCAATTGTCAGTGGAGAAGACAAGCGCATGGTTTGCACGCAGGCTCAGAAGTGACATAGCCTATTAGGAGACCTTGCACCCCTGGGGGATCAGCCCCTTCCCATGAACGGGAGAACAAAGGCGAGCGCGGTCACACAGTGAGTCGGTCAGCGCGTTTGGCTGGCCAAGGGACAACCTCCCACTGTCCCCAATGGCAAATATTGAGGCACGCCGCCGCTCAGAGTTCCCAGCTAGCTCAGCAAGCAGCTTAGTCGGCGCTAATTGCTTTCAAAGGGTTTGAGGAGGTCTCCTCGCGYGCTCCGGCCTGCGGTCGTTACATCATCTGATTTCATAGGCAGTTCGGAGGGCGCTGCTGGCAGTGGCCCTCGCCATAAATCACAGCTCCCTCCWCCTCCTGCCCCAACACCGGGGCCGTGACATCAGGCCGAGGTCCCAAGCCACGGACAAGGGCCCTCTGTGCGCCCCAGAGCGGCCGGAGCGCAGGGCCGTGCTCGCAGGTAAAGCGTTGGTACACGGAGCCTCAAAGGAAAAGAACAAATCACACGCCCCCAGCRGAGGCAGGGCTTCAGAGAGGGTAAATTACACATATATTTCTTTGACAATTCTAACAAGCCTGGTTGCTTTTATACTTTAGCAAGCCAGATGGGTTTTTAAACCCTTCCCCGCCCCCTCCTCTTTCTTTTTTTGGGTGCTATTAAAATACGTGAACTGAGAAGATATAATCATATAAATTATACAGATGTTTATCCTGATTAACATTAAACTAACAAACCCACGTTTTCACATGGTATTATCAATGCAGACTTTTACGGCGCTCAAAGATATTTATTGCGCCCTTAGTTTGATTGAAGCTATCAAACAAAATAGCCCCCTTTCATGGTGCAGACTATGATGTAGTCATCTGGCACCAGAGCAGAGATTTTGGTTAGCACATGAAAATCAAAACACTACTTTTTTCATCATGTACACACATACACATACGTTACTTTAGCTTCTGGAATAAATGTTGCATAATTGGTAAAGAATTTAAGACAGAATTGGTAAAGAAGTAACTCAACTTCCAAAGAGAGTTGAGGAATTAGATGGCCAAATCTCCCTTACTGAGTTGAGCTCCTAAACGCCATTTGTGCCCTTGAAAATCTTCCTTGTACGACAGTTTTGAGCCAAAGAGAACACCCTCTTTATCAAGAACCAGATGGCCTTCAGAAACTGAAACCTCTGTTGAGCCCCATCAGACCTGCAGACCAAAACCTCCTCCAACGCCCTGCCAACGTATCTCCACACCCAGGTTACAAGGCACTCGGAATCTCCATGATCGGGGACAGGCACTCAACCCTAAGGTTGGGGCAGTCACGAAAGGGGCACCAACACAACTCAAGGGTTTTTTTAAAGGCCAAGCTGCTAGCAGACCATTGCTTCGTGGTTAGTAGGATCAGAGCACAAGTGAGTCAGAAACAAAGGGAAGCACCAGCTCTCAAGAAGCGGTGAGCAGCGGGCACGTAGAACAGCAGCTTCTACCTACACGAGGATTTGAGCACCTTCACCCTCTGCTGCCAGTCCATGAACACGGCATCGGACAGACTTCTACCTACCTATCGCCGTGGGGTCCTGGAGTGATAGGAGAGCCCTTCTGGCCACTTCCACTGAAAGAGTGATGCCACTTTCCAAGGAATTTCTCTTGGGCAATAGGATGGGTACAGACCTCCAACACTTGCCTGCCTGCTCCTGCTGGTTTTGAGTGTATATAATTTTATGTAATCAGGCGCATATGTATGATTTCGTACAAGAAGAGCATTTAGGTGGATGACAGCCCAGCACATACATCTTAGTCTATAATCTCAGKCAGTGCCATTATCTGATTAGATTCCAGGTAACTCAGTTACTAAATGCTTTTCAACAGCTGTTAGACCATCAGAGCGTTCAGTGCGTATTTATAAGATGACAGAAGATTATATATGGTAGCTTGGTTTACACACTGCCAAATGGGATGGGGAAGAGAGGAAGACAGACTGAGGATATTTGGTTTGTGTGCTGGTACAGCAGACAAGACACGCAGGGTATTTCTTTGATTTGAAAAGGAAAACTTGATTAATTTTCTACCTTATTAAGTCTTACACTACTGAAAAGAGTAAATTAAGTTGAACTACTTTTTTTCTTCTCTAAGGGGAAATGCTAGCTAGACGTGTGAGACAAATTACAGCTGTGCTTACCTTTTTTTTTTTTAAAAAAAACCCAAAACACCTCTGTTTTCAAATCTCTTTGGTCTCCTTGCCTATATGAAGCACTTGCACTCAGAGATGACATGGTCTGAGCTGCTGGAACACAACTTGAAACGTAGGACTCTGTCTAAAGGCCTGATTCAACCGTATTAGTCTTAAAAATGCTATTTCACRCAGCCCGCGTGGGAAGCGCCGGTGGGTCCCGAGCGGGAGTTGCTGCGGAGCTCCTGCCCCACGGCTGTCCTCACCGGAGGACTCATCTCCTGCGGCCTCTCTTCCTCTCACGGGACTGGGCAGCCGGCCGGGCTGCCGCAGCCMCCACAGTGTGCTTGGCACAGGGCCGGGCACAGGGCTCAGCACAGGGCTCGCTGGCCCCTCTGTGGCTCCCCTCTCCCGCCCGCCAGCGCGCTTTTTCCCCAGTCCCTGAGCAGCTGCGGGCAGCCCACGCGGAGCTCCCCGTCCGGAGACCTGGCTGCCTCCCAGCGCACCAATTCCACCCTCTCCGCAGAGCGTTTCCAGCCCTGCTRCGGACTCCTCCTCCGAGACCAACGCTGTCCCTCCTGCAGCCAGCCAAACACGTCCTCTCCTGAGTGTTTTATCCAGAGCAGCCACCAGAGCAACATCCCCTTTTGGATCAGTCACAGGGCTGGATTCATTASGAGGACCAGCCTCTTGAGGAGAACCAAAATAAGCACCTCCTGTAACCCGGCCCATGTAACTCTATACCACTTTCTCCCTTACAGAAGTTTTACCTTTTGGCTTTTAAGCTAATTGGAAGGTCCTGAAGCCCCAATCTTGCTAACATATGCATGCAAAGGCACTGGCATGCWAGGGAGGCAGTCCTAGAAATGCTAATCTGGAGGGATTCAGGGATCAAAGCTGCAGGCTGGGTTTGGCCCTCAGAATGGGGAGTATTTGAAATGGGAGGTACTGCCAAAATATAAGTTTATATGSTGGAAACGGTGGTCATTGCTGCTAYGATGGGGCCTGGCGGTCAGACATAGCCCGGGTCTTCTATTCTAGCACATGCGCAGCTTTGCTGCAAGGAGACCTCACCACACCAGGTAGGGTTCCTTCGCGGTCCCTCCAAGGAAGATGGGGCACCACACAGCCCAGTAAAGTTCACCTCTGATTAAAGATCAGATGGGGCTAGCTGGGCTCTGKCTGGTGGCCCAAAGAGGCTGCCACTGGGACAAAGTGTGAGCAATGCTTTTTGTTACCCTGTTAAATGTCAAAAGCAACAATTAGCCACCTTGYAGCCAAAATGGAATAAACTGCAAGAGCTCAGTGTAAAAAAGAGCAACCATGATTCATATTTTCACCTAAAAAAAAAAAAAAAGAGAGAGAAAAAATCCCCCTTTGGCCAGCCATTGTTCCCCGTGTTGCTCTGCCCCAGACGGCGTGGCCTTTACCACGCGCCCAGCTGCAATGCTGCTGCTTCCAGCTCCCCGCAGCTGGTGGGAGCATCGCCAGCCTTTAGACCTGACTCCCACTTGTGCCCAGACACTGCCCTGGCCATGTTCCGGGGTTTGAAACAGGCCCCCCAGCAACGCACACCCCCTGATCCGCTGCTCCGGCTGGCAAACCCAGCGGGCTGGGAGCTGCTCCCCAACCTGCAGCCAACCCTTTCCCGCTTCRGGTTTYGGGGGCTGGTCACAGAGACTGCCTSCATCAGGCCCCCATGGCTCTAGTGGCATCCCGTGTTGCTGGGYTGCCCCTCACTCTGCTGTCATCCCCACCGCCGTCTGCGACACCCGGCACCTTCCCGTCTCTCCTCAGCCGGGCCCAGGGCAGCACCGTCCCTGCCTGCGGTGACCCTATCCCATGCGCTGCATCGGGCCTCCGGCTTCCTTTCCTCCCCAGCCGGGCCCATCCTACGAGACACAGGTGGGTTAGAACAGCTTTGCCAGCCTCAAACGTGAAAATTCCGCAAATATCCCAAGTTTCGAGGTGCCAGGAGGCCGGGGCTCTGCGTCACGGCCAAGGGGCAACACCCTGCAGGTCCGCAGGTCCTCGTTTTCTCCCARCGTGACCAACGCAGCATTCTAACTGCGAAAGTGAGCCGTGGGCGGAAGAGGTGAGGTGAGACGGCGGCACGGCTGCAGAACGCCAGCGCTAGAAAACTGCTGATCGCACCCAGCTATAGCCGCGCCGAGAGATAATTTTAGAGCCGAGGCAGGAAGCTAATAGGATGCTGACGAAAACGCGCAGCGGGCACCGCTCCCCACTTTCAGAAGCACACCGAGCACTTTCTTCGCTTTCGTACCGCCGTGCTGTAAGCAATCATAGGGTACCAGCGACCATGGGGCAGGTTTTCAGAACAGCTTGGCTTGGTACCCCTGGTTTCGAAGGAGCTCTGCCCCTAACGAGTCACTTGTCCCAAAGGTCGGATTTTCAGCACCTTGTGGCTTACATTGTGCCTGGGCAAGGGCATTTCAGAAGGGCTGGCTGCAGGGGCGCAGGCTGCGCGCTCGGGAATCTGGCCCTGCAGCTGTCGAAACGCACATCTCAAAGTGAAAACAAACGTTCCAGCATAACAACACCATATTAATAAGCACTAGCAGCAGGGAAATGATCTTTTAATAATGCTTTAAAATTAAAAAGCCTGACAGAAACAGAAAACAGGAAATATTTTATCATGAACACTTTGCAAAAGAGTATTTTTCAATCCAGTAAAAGAATTACATCAACTTTCCTTCTTCCATCTTATTTAAAAATTCCTGGCCCAACTAGCCTGCCTTTGCTTTGTCAGGTATCACTAATTGTCTAAATACAATTCAAAGAAAAACTCTTCCACATTCCCCATTCTTGACATCCATATTCATCAGATAACAGAAATCACAGAGAGAACTAGCGCCCACCTGCAAAATAAAAGTTCTTCAACAAGCTTCCTTCGTTTTGATGTGCCTGTTCAAAAGAAATCTGACTAAAGAGGCATCTAACCATTATMATTTAATGAAGTACTTAAAAGTCTTCTGCACTCTTGCCTCTGAGTTGGAGAACCCATTCGGCTTTCTCGGCAGATGAAAGCACAGGATTGTGAACCACCGCATACGTATCTGATTGCTTTGCATGCTGCTTCATCTTCTCCAGATCAGTTCATACCCCAAATGCTACCACTTATCTCTAGTGACTTCAGAAGACTGCTCCTCCTGTGCGAAAGGCACATAGGTGCCCATGGTATCACAAATGCACATACACAAATGAAAAGCAGTCACAAACAAAAAGGAGAAAACAGCAATTGCTTCAAGTGCTACAGGGTGAAAGTCCAGTGYAACGCAGGGTTCCCTAATGGTATCCCAAAACATAGGCTGTGCATACCCAAGCCTACAGCACTGTAGGGGGAGRCATGGAAAAAATGGAATATTCCCACACCTCCTTACCACCCAGGCTCCTGGCTGCAGYGTCTGGTCTTAGTGTTGGGATATTCTGAAGGGACGTGGCAATGCAAAATGTACTAGTACTTACCATGTGAGCTCCGTGGAGTCTCCTATGCCAGAATGTTATAGAAAACTAATATTTCTGGGCCAGGCGTGTCTGGAGAGCAGTCTCAAGAGCCTAAAGCCTGCAGACTGCAGGACAACACTGATATGTAATTGCTCAGCAATGTGTAATATTGAAGCAATACGGAAAGAAAAAAAAAGACATTGTAGTCAGGTATGCTCAACACAGGCAAACAGCAGATTTGGGGATAGCTGCAATTCAGCAGAGTTGGACCAGTAATGCAAAATTTCAATTAAAAGTGGATTATAAGTACTTGGGTTTACAGTCTGTCCCGAGCCAAAGGTTCAACTTGGTCTCCTTTCCAGACCTAGTCTTCTCTCTACTTTGCTTTRCTCCTTTTTTTATCTTTTTTTAAAAAGACTTTTCATTTTTAGAGCAGTCCAGCTTGTCACTTCCACAGTAACTTCCTTTCGTGCTCTTTTTCTTCCTGGCGCAGGAGTTGGTCTCACCYGAACGAGCCCCGGTTTGGCCCACGGCCGCCTCCAGCCATGAGGAAAGCAGGTCCCGTCACGGAGCCGCGCTCCACGGAGCCGCCACGGGGCCCTTGGCCGCACGTGAGGCCACGACTCCCTGCATCCACGGGCTGTTCTGCCCTATGGAATGGGGAGAAACAGGAGCGACAGGCAAAGAGCAGCGCTCACGGCTCAGGCACCGGCAGCGCCCGCCCTGGGAGCAGGGCACGATAGGCAGTGAAACGGCAGCACTTTGACTGCTTCTAAAGCACAGAATCAGAGAAGCAACTTCTGTGTAAAATCACAGCTTATGCTTTGGGGTTGTTCTGATGTTTGCCTGTTAAAAACCCTTGCCTTCTGGGATTTGTTTGAATGAGAGAGTGTCATTTCGACCGATACACCGCTCATCTCATTTATACTTTTTAATATATTGGTAGTGAAKTCCATTATTTTTTTTCCTTAATGAGCTAAGCTTTGGTTTTCTCTAATGTCCTGAAAAGCTACAAGAAATCCTTTTGACTGAAACTGAATAAAACAGAGCATCCTAAAAACGTTTCCTGGAAACAGAGCCTCTTAAAGGACTGAACTCAGGCACTGCACGTGGTCTCTCAGTACGCAGCCAARGTGATCGCATCCATCCTCAAAAGGCACAACGGAAACCACTGCCAGCCAAACACAGTTAAAATAAATAGTTACTATGTTATTATTTTTTTCATGATTACAGAAGCATAGTCACTCTTACTGCTGTTTTGAGAGAGCTTTCAAAGAAAGTAAGAGTTCTTTTTTCAATTACATATATATATGTACATATATATAGGTACATACGTAAGGAGAATGTGAAGTGAAGGACCAAGTGGGAATGGAAGGAAGACATATTTGCTACTAAACTCTAGTTCTCCTTTCCCTCCTCTTTACACTTGTCCTTTTAGGTTACTCCACAACAAAGTTTCAAAGGGATCTAACTCAGTATAACAAACTCAGTAAGATCACAAATATTTCAAAAAATTACCATAATTAAAGATGTCTTTGCAGAGTAAAGTCTGGGCTGGTCCTCTGCTGCCTGTCACTAGGTAGCCTTTCCCATCACTTCACAAAGCATCAAGCAAACATCAGATGTTTCAAACTCAAAATAATGGGATTATAAACCAACCTTGCAATAGCAAATAATACTCCTATGGCTTAGAATACAATATGAAAAATTAAAAAAAAGATCAATGCAAATCCTGGTGGCAAGATGCTGCTTTATATTCAGCACTTAACAACAGATGTATTTTAAATACCTGTGAAGGTAGCTTGGCTGGCAAGGCACTACCTGTCAGCCTCTATGACAGACTTCTATTGCTGAAAAGTACCGTGCAAGAAGTCTTTTCTTTTCAGTGCAAGGGATGAACAGGTTTTAAAAATATACAGACCCACCCRCTGGGGATGAAGTTTGCATAAGTAGGCCGATTTAGTGAAGCATACCTACTCAGCACACACGCAATAAGCAGACAGGTGCCTGTATTCGATTTCCTGTAATTTAGTTTTAAATTAAAGGCCTGATAAATGTCTGGAGTGCTTGCAAGCAATAACCATGTGTATTCCAAATGTGTATTTTACAGGATTTCACCTGCAAAACGTTGGCAGGTTCTTTTGAGTCATGTGACACAACTCAAGTATTGTTTTGTGGGGATTTCCCTCAGAAGGACTATTCTCTCTTGGAAAGTCTACAAAAAAAAAGAGCTTAATCATTTTTCTAATTTCACTTCCCCTCAAAATAACAACAACAATCAAATCACTCTTCTTTTCCTATTTTCACACACAAAAAGAAAAAGCATTCTCGGAAAAAAAGCCATTTCAAATGAAAGAAAAAAAAAACAACTAAATTTACTTTTAAAAATCTTCATACAAATCTACTTGGAATTCACCTAGCAAGAGCCTTTTATTGGCACTGCAGAGTTACCAATATAAGCTTCCAAAATAAACTGGCACACTTGTTTCAAAACATTTCATATACATTAAGCATTTTATGAGGAACATTCTGATCTCCMTGCACATCATCCACGCACCCAAGAGTGGCATTAGCCTGGAGCTCTATTTCCAACCCTAGAGAGGCAGCAATGTGAAGGATGACTAGAAGGACAACTCCCACACCGACTCCAGCTCAGAGGCTCACACGCTGCAGTGCTGGGCTATGAATTTAGAAGCATTATTC
This sequence comes from Eudromia elegans, assembly GCA_003342815.1. Lineage (NCBI taxonomy): Eukaryota > Metazoa > Chordata > Aves > Tinamiformes > Tinamidae > Eudromia > Eudromia elegans. Next base: position 979,180 of record PTEX01000020.1, read on the forward strand.
AAATCCAGTATACCTTCTGGTGCTACAAGGTCAGGACAAGGCTTGACAGAAACTTTAACAGAGCGCTCAGCAGGCTCACAATCTGCGGGTATACATGCRAGCTTGTGCAGGAGCTGTTGAATTCCCACAAGCAGAAAGAGTCTTTGTTGCAGAAAGTCTCCATCCCCAATAGAAAAGAAAATAATTTATAGAGAAGTCCTCTTTTGTGGAGAAACGGGGAGAAAGTGTTTTGTTTCTCACTCTCATTTTACAGTACCAAGTATGGCTCCAAATTACTGAGGTTGTTAAAGAATTATCATTCATCTTTCTAAGCAAGCATCATTATCTCTCGCTTTTACTGTCAGAGATAAGGAATATGTTTTGTTACCATTAGCAGGAAGATAGGTGAAAAGCTGGTACTGGCTTCTCTTTCTCTTTCCGTTGCAGACATAGAAGTTGACCTGAACAGGACTGGTAATTCTCTGATTGCGGAAAGGTGGTATCTCCACCACCAACGAGTTCTGYGAAAACAAATCAGAAAGTCAGGGCATGACGAAGGCGGTCGATCTGCACAACTGGACACATTGACCCCATGAGGGATGCCCCAAGGAGGAAAGTTGAGTGATGGGCTGGCCTTCGTGGGCAACCAGTTGTAATAAATAAAGTAAGTAAATCCAAGGTTGCTGCTTGGGTGCCCTCGTGGCAGGCAACTCCATCTTTACCAAAACCCTAGCCCACAAATCTTTCCTGKGGATAGCAAATAAGGCACTGTGTATGGACACAGCCCTCTCTCTTCCTTCAGACAGGAATCTGGCACCACAATCAAATTGTGGGCTACGTCTTGGCAGTAGAAAGCACAACTGCTCAGCTGGCAGGTCATCCCCAATATACCTTGCTGTAACATAACTTCCTTTGCAAGGCGAATTAGGACAGGAATATTAYTATCCAAATATTTCCATTTTCCACAATTGAGTATCTTTTTTTTGCATAACAACTCAGGAAGTTTTAAGGAGGCTAATTTCTGTGGAAGGGCAATCTCGAAAGAACATTTAGTACCACAGAAAGGAGCATTGTGGAGATGATCTTCCACTGTCAGAAAACAAACACACTAGCATACGGCTAAGGAAAAACTTGGCTGTCAGCTTACACAAGTGAACACTCAAATCTGTTGTGACCATCAAAACCTCCCCTGGCACTTTTTGAAAGAGTAAAAGGGAACATTAAGCTCAACATTTGGCCTGCTTTCAAGTGAGGTCTTGAAATTGTTTGTCTGCGTGTCTCCAGCAGAATCACAGCTAACAAACTGCTGCSTATCACTGCAGAGTTAAATAGTTGCCATATTTCTCATCTATAGTCATGGTGAGTGAGTCTCACTTCTCTTCTCTAACCSTGGGGCTGATCTCCTGTGAGGAGACTCGTCTACTGCTGCTGCTGCAGATCCATGAAAGCCAGGGAAAGTGATCAGAAATTGCTTTGGGAGGAGAGAGAAGAACTGGCCCAGCAAGASAGAAGATGAGCAGATGGGGTTGGCCCTCCCTGGACAATGAAAAAATATTTTCCAATTGGTCTTTCCTACTTTCGGGATTGAGTCCAATGAAGGCTTTTTACCCTGTGCTCCCATTAAAGAAAGATTTCCAGGAGGGGAGGCCTAAGTACTTGTTCTGTTTCAGACAGGGAACACAGTGCCAAAGTCTTGGAAATCCCTCTTTAGAAATGGTGCTAGAGGAGGCAATATATATTTTTCATTTTGATGTTAAAATATTTAAGGCAGACTTACTGGCTTGCACATTTCTTTGTCGGTTTTGGCTTCCATTTCCCACACATGGTGACCATCTAAAAGACAAAAGAAAAGATATCTAGTTCCGTCCTTTTTTTCTTTTCCTGAACCTACAAAAGAAAAATTTATCAAAAAAAAAAWMWSARMAMAAAAAMMAMAMAMMMCCCCCCMCCAAGGATATAAGGGGCGCTGCATATATGAAGAAATGATCTCAAAATACTTTGCCAAACTTTGCCCAACCAGGAAGCCATCTGTGTAACCTGCCACAGGATCTCACCTGGCATTTTTTATGGGAGGAACCACAGCCCATAATCCATAATACTGCAATGGGGCAAAGCCACTGAGATTTTATTTTGCTGCTAATTTGAATAGAATATACAACTGTGCTAAACTTCAACCTCRCAAATTTTCAGACAGAAATACTGGTATCTCTCAGGTCTTTTGATCACTCTGCATGCATTAAGTCATGTAAGTGTTTGACATTAATATTAAACAAAGCAAAATAAAAGCAGTACTGAGGAAGGTCCTCAGCCACGCAGTATTTCATCTCAACACACTCCTAGTCCAGTTTGTCATAATTTTGCTGCTTGGATCAAAAAGGCAGTATGTTGGGAAATATGGTTTTTGACAATCATGACTCCACTTTAAGGCTGGTTTAGCTCAACTTAATTGATCAAACCTACAGTTTTCTGGAGAGGCTCCAGTGGCGTGTTGGGTCCTTCTGATGTCYTGAATTTGTGTTCTCAAGCAAAAATAAATTTAAGCTGTAACTACCACATTTTCTAGAGGCCTAAAGGAATTAGTTTTGTCTATTCATTTCTTTCTACAGTTCCCTAATACTGAAGTAACTGGCCAATAACAGTTTTCTTCTTCCTTGCAGCTTTAAAAATCAGCAGCAAAGAAATTAGAAAAATCATACAAAATGTAAGTTTTCTATTCTGCAGGCCTAGAAACACAGAAACCCGTTTGGAAGGCCACAAGTGGACTGCCATCTAGGTTCAGCAGCAGGGACGCACGCCGCTCAGCGAGTCCCACCATCGTCAGATGTCACTGCAATGAATGGGGAAATTAGACTTGATGTCATCTCTTTTGTATATTTATTGCAGCATCGGGACATACAAATGCAAATATTGGCTACTTTGAATTTCATCACATAGACATGGCCCTACCTTAAAAAAGAACAGCTCTCAGAAAGGTGAAAGAGAGAATGYACTTTTTCTTCTCTCTTTACTTTCATGGCCAGGATAGAGGTGACGCATTTAGGACTCTCTGATTTATTACAAATGTCGGTAAATAATATTTTTGTGTACAGCTGTCCTACTGTGAAAGGAATGTTGTTGAGGAACCAGCAGTCGCGATTGTTTTACAGCCTAAACCCATTTCTTTTTAACCTGTGGAAAGCAGCGCAACGCCAAAGCGGCGGCGCAAATAGCCCAGCAAATTTGGCAGGCCTTTCCGTAGGAAACAATTAGCAGACCTGCCCTTGGTTTCCTCCTACGTTTTAAACCGTGACACTGGAAAAGGAATCCCTTCAATAGACTCTGCCACGTCGGGGTGGGGGAAGAGGAGGATTAGCCAGACTATGCTCCGGCCTCCTTAACGCTGCCTTTTCGGAGAGCCAGAATTGCAGGAGACTTCTCAGGGGGACTGGGATCACTTCACAATTTATCCAACAGATGCTTCCTCCAAGCTGTCAGGGAGCGAAAGAAAAAATCCCTGACCGAAACTCCGCGGGCCGGGACGTATCTGCTGTCTGCGAGCAGCCTCCGCTACCTCCTGCACCCTCCCCAGAAAGCCCTCCCTCGCAGCCCCCTTCCCAAGTTAACTCAACCAGTTTGCCCAGGAACGCATCCCTGACAACGTCACACGCTGGCACAGTCACAGTGTGCTTGGGAATCTCTGCTTTGTAAAGGTTTTCTTTTCTTTAAAAAGAAAAACCATCTAAAGAAGTCCAGACTAGTAGTTACGTGTTCAAATTGCATTTCTAAATGGATTATCAGAACCTCAGATTTTTTTGCTATGTTTCGTTTCATTTCTACTCTGCGAGATGAATGATCTGATTCAGGTTTCTGTTTTTTATTTCCTGCCGATACTTCGGCAAAATGCAAAATGACTCCATCTCTAGCTAATCTTTCAATTACTCCAAGCAGCGCTGCCTTTACGCGCCCTCAAATTTTTCATGATGACAAAGAGAGTTTGTTCTGAAATATTTTAAATGCTATAATCTAAACTATTACGAAAATAAAAAATCCAGAGCCGTGGTTTGTCTTTGGAAGCTAATAAGAACAATACGGTTCCCGTTCCAAGAAACTCTCCTGAGACTGTCCAGACCAGGCTGCTCCGCGACCGCAGGGGCAGGAGAAGAGAGGGGAGAAGGAGGGAACAGACAACTCATTAGGAGCTGGTGACATTTCATTTAACAAAAACACAAGGAGGAAAAGTTGTTATGAAGCAGAGACAAAAAAAAAAAAAAAAAAAAGAAGACAATTCCTCATATTACGTCTGGTGAACCAAGAGGGAAATCTCAACGCCCACGGACTGGGACTGACTCCAGGAGGGAAACCTTAGACCACTACGTCAACCTCTTACAGTAAACATGTTTTGCAGGTTTAAATAGCGCAGCTGAAATTAAAGAAAAAAAAAAAAGAAAGAAAAGAGATAAAAAAAAAGGAAAGCGAGCGGGGGAGAGGGAGGGCAGGGGCTCAGGGCAGCGGGGCGGCGCGCAGGAGCTCAGAGCACGGAGCGTGCCTGCCCCTGCGCCCTGCGCCCCGCGCCCCACGCGCGGGGATCCTCCGCGTCCCGCCGGCGGGATGCCGGCCCCGGCCGGAGCGCGCGCGCGGCCGGGGAGGACCCATAAACCACAAAAGTTTCCATTGTACGCCTGCCACATCTGCAGCCGCCTGGCYGCCTCCGGGCCCGAGGCGACTCCCTCCTCCTGGCCGCGCGCCAACCAAAGTACACCAGAGCAATTTATACCTTTCCAAAATGCAAATAATTCAAATTACAGACATAACACAAAGCTGAAGCAGACACATTTCAGGCATTCCCGTTAAAGTTTACTCTCTGGAATTACTGTACCCGAATGGGCAGTTGTTATATGGCGGGGTGGCGGCGGGAGGCAGGCGAGGAAGGGGAGGAGGAGGAGGGAGGGAGGGAAGGAGAGACGGGAGAAAAGGGTTTTCCAAAAGTCTGATTTCATTCCCTTTCATTTTTATATTTACTTTTACTAAGTAATAACCTACCCCATATTTAATGCCTGGCTTTGTTTAGGCATTTAAGACTTGCATCACGCTGTTTTGAGCAGAAAGACATGTTTCCATAAAGCTTAAAAAWCTGTGCCAAGGCATTTCACGGGGTTGCTTTTACCAAAAAAGGGGTGAAAAAAAACACCAAGAAACCCCCACGAAGCACCTGCACATGGAGCAGCCGGCGAGGGAGAGCCCTCCGGACGCACCACAGCCGTGAGCCGGCTTTTCCGCACGGATCCTCCACCCGGGCACTCCGTCCCCGGGGGCTCTCCGACCGCGCCAGCCATCCCGGCCCGGGTGGCTTCCCGGACAGGTGGCCATCAGCCCTCCCGCGAGGGCGCCGCGCTCGCCGGGACGCCTGACATTTCCAAGAGGGATCGCCGCGGCGTGCTGGTATTTATAGCACTCGGGCTGCACTTCCTCGCAACCTGCCTCGGCCTCTTCCCTTTTTTTTTTCCCTTTTCAGCAGAGCCGGGCTCCGGCCTGGGGAAGCCGCCACGCGGGGTGGGCTCGCGGGCCCCCAGCACGGGCAGCCCGCTCCGAAATGGGGCGGCGCGGCGGAGCTCAATGGGCCTTTGTAGCCGCCTCTTATCARCTGCTGCTTCCAAGCGCCGAAGGAAACCGCGCGCAGCGAAGCCCAGAAGTAAAAATATGGCAATTCATTAGGGAATTCCCTGCAGCATGAGTCACAGAAGCGGCTTCCCCACCACACCCTGCTCAAAGATTTCCACATAAAAAGGCACTGTAGGGGCCTGTTCTAGCGCCGGGGCCGCGCGGAAAAGGGGCCGCGCAAACAGAACAGCACCAGTTATTCACACATAAAGCCAAGCAGACCACAAAACGTGTTTTGTTTTGTTTTCACAGCAGCGTAACAGGGCCAGAGAGCCAACAAGACTTTTTCAAGGCAGTTTTCTACCGTCTTCCGCGTCCGYTCGTCGCCCGTGAAGAGGGACGGCCCCAGGTTTCCAGGACCACGCTGCGCCCYGGGGAGCCGTACGGCCGGTGCCACCCGGGCTCCGGGAGCTCGCGACCATGCCACCACCCCTGTAGCCTTCAGGGTGGACTGACGGATGACGGCTAGCGAAAYGAATAAACACTACAAAGTAAAAGGAGGGAAAAAAGAAACTGGAAACGGGGGAGAGTGCAACACAAGCATCTGGCAGTCACTCAGACCTCGCCTTGTGAAATGGGCATAATGGGAGAGTTTAGATCTATTTAAGTGATCTCACTTTATTACAGTAAGTTAAAACAGTCTATATTCTTTTAGTAGTCCTGTGCTCACTAGAGATACAGAAAGAATAGATATTATCTAGGATTTCCCTGCCTATACGTCGTGTGCATTTTACACCCCTCTAGCCCGAGGCTCCACAGAGCCCGACTGCACTGCCTGGACTGTAAATGGGTATTTATATTGTGACATATTCACGGGTCAGACAGTGAAACTAATCCTATCCCCCCAAAGGAACCCGCTATTTGATGAATGTGTTGTGAGACTGCCCTACACATTCAGCCCATACGTCCCTGATTACTTTAACATGTCTGCAGCAGGTAGGACCAAGTGCAATGCAGAATGATTATATGGGGTGATTTTAGAGGGCTCCAYAACGCTCGCCTCAGCCTCCCTACCTGCCCTGGCGGGTAGTGAATATTCAGATCCTTTAGCAGTGAAGGCTTGGGCACCAGCCCCTCTTCCCCTGCAAGCTGACGATTGACCTGTTAATACGTGCGGGAGGAAAGGACAGTTCGTTCAGGGAGAGAAGAGAAGGAAYGCCAAGGCCGAGTCCTGCCCCAGCGATCCAAAGCCGCTCGATTCGGCGCYGAGACACTCTGAGCGTGCACAGAGCTGGGGCCGCAGCGCGGCCACACGTCCCYGCAGAGGCGGCAGCCGCTACGAGCTGAGGACAACGTGAGGGGAGCCAGGATGCTCTTCCAGCCCCATCTATTACATAATGCAGGCGTCTCATTGTGAGGAACATTTTCCTAACTGGATACCAGCAGGCCCAATTATCCGAGGGTGGAGTCGGGCCCAGTGTTTACAGGCTGTGTATCGGAGCACATCTTAAAAGACATTTACAAGGGACGGACCATAAGTCCTAGCGAGAGCAGCTAAGCAGCCTGGCACAGGACGCGGTGGGAAGCGATGGGGAAGGAGGAGAGCGAGGAAGCGCTTGGGAATGCRGAGGGAGCTGCCGCGGGACACCTGCCTGTCACCGCTGCCTCGGGCCTGGCCCCGGTTGTGCTTCCTGGGCACCGGTGCCCAGCTCCCCCCTCCCCAGCTGCCCTCTCGAGTTACTGGGGTTTTTTTTCTTTTGAAGATTGAATTAACAATAAAAAAAGTCACGCAGGCCCTACAGGATAAGAACGCAGCAGGAATGGTACCTGCCAGCACACMGGCATCGGTGCCAGGAACGCAACTTCCTTCCCGACTGCCCAGCTGGGCAGCCCGAAAGCTGAGGGACTCGTTTTGCCTAAACTGCAAACCCTTTTAGCTGACTTTACCAAAGTACGTCCAGCCGACTTTGTAATTATTCCGAGTTCAAGGAAGTGTTTTCAAATTAATTGTAATTTTAGCCCAGGCAATTAAAAGGAGGCACTGCACTGAAAACTGACAGATCAGGGCTCACTGGGAGCCAAAACAATCTGGAACGAGCTGCCAGAACCTATTTTCTGCAGAACGGAGCCTGGTTATGCAATTAAGTGCTCCCCGACACCTCCTCCTATTCAAATTACCCTTAGTCGTAGGGTTTTATTTAATAGCTCYCAGTAATTCCAAGCCCAAGACATTCAACTTAGAAGGAAATCTGCATCTCAACATCCCTGCAAAGGTTCTCTAGAGCAGGCAGGTTGAGCTGAGCACACTAGCACAGCCCCCTATCAGCAAGGGCAACAAGACTTCATTTGGTCTTCAGCTGCATGGGTGTGATCTCCTCCTCKTCACAATTTTGTTTTCCTCTGGGAACCTCTAGTAGCCTGAATTTCTGTCTTCACAGATGAAGCTAAGCAGAATAATCCAAATCCACTTTCTCCAGTCTAATATTGTATCACAGTTCTCTCATAGTATCAGAGTAACAAATCTCATATCCAATTTAAATTTCTCCCATTTTCCTTTCATGTACATTTTTTCCTCTACTTTTTCTATATTTGATGCCACGACCAACACTTGTACCATAATTCTCAGGCTTGAAACATAAAGAATTTTCTTATCTTTTTCCTTCTCTTGTCTTATATCTAAGCTTGATTAAAATCTTTTCAATTCTTATTTCTCAACTATTTTAAAGAGATGAGCTCTTTATTTTATCTAGGTGGCCACAATTTCTGTGTTCTTTCACACACAAACCATCTCAGCTTTCCTACCTTGACGTTTCAGCAGGGCCCAAAGAGGAAGCTTTTGCATTTTGATTTTTTTTTCCACCTCACCGTCCCCTCATGTGCCTCCCACTCACTTCCCTTCCCCTGCAAGGTCAGACTCAATCTTAAAGGTCCCTCCTCCTCTTTGCTGATTATCTGCCTTGACATCAGCTTCCCTGCAACAAAGCACATTTTGGAAATCCTTATCTCTCTCTCTTCTCTTACACGTCACTGAACTTTCTTCCACACAGCCCTTCAAGGTGCCATCTGACTCTTTCAGCAGGCCTAAAGAGGACATGCTACCTTTCCTTCAGTGTCCCTATTTTCACTGTGATGCCCACCAAGGACATGAGTCAACTCTTAAGTGACCACCCAGGGAAGTAGCGGGATAGAACGAACAGTGTCCTTGCGCTTTGGAGACAACTGCTTTTCTCTACTGTCTCTATGTGCTGATATCTTCATAAGACTCTCAGCTTTTTGGTAAGGGCTGTGAGTTCCTGTGAACTTGGTCAGCAGGTTCTCCTGGAGTCGGAACAGTAACAACCACCTGAAATCTCGTGCTGCTTAAAAAGTTAGGAGAAAAAGCCTTGACTGTACAAATGAAACTGCTTGAAGCCACTTAGTATGGAAGAGACACGAATGAAAGAAAAGACTTCAAGCATTCACAATTTCTGAAATAATTAAAAATTTACAGGATTACTCAAATAAACAACTTAGACACTCCACATTTCTCTCTGTCTTGCTCCATTGCCCACAGGAAGTACCCTTGATTCACTGATACCGTTCTGAACTGCGAGAGCAGCACCCGGGACGAGGCTCCCTGCCACTGATCCCATCCCGTGTGTATGGCTGCTGTCCCGCTCCGTCCTCGCCATTCCCTGCGCTAAACGGCCAGGAAAATCTGAACGTGCTGACATTTCCTACAAGCTGTGTCACCGCCACTGCATGCGCGTGAAAGGCTTCCACCACCAAGTGATTCCATCGCTTGATGATGCTGTTTGCCCGAGGATATCTATTTCTGGGCAATGGCCAGAAACCCCTCCGGCTATCAATACATCTCTAGGAAATAGGTACAAGTGACCTTCACATGAACTCTCTGCTCCCAACTCGTATGCCTTTGAAGTTTCCCGTTTATCTAGTTCCCAAATTTCTAGCCTCACTGCGCATGAGTCAGCGCCTAACCTTTCGCAGCCAACTGGAATGTGCGTCCTGAACTTGGATAAACAGGCAGATAAAGACAAAATTATGTGCTTTGTCCATCTGACAAGGGAGAAAAGGAGAATTTTGCCACTTGCTCATTTATTATGTGAGCTACAGTATGATTACTGGTGTGAAACATGACCTTCTTTTGGCTAGTTGCCCCCCAAACTGTGACTGCTACTGGCAGTGGAAAGAGCAATGGAAAGATCTCCGAGAATGTAAGATCTTTTACCAAATGGAGCTCTGCCAAGACTCAGGTCACCAGTCTTCACATCACATCGCATCACATCACGTCAAAACAGACTCCAAACCTAGGGCTCCAAAGTGTAGCTGAGTCAAACCAAAAAGCCAYGTGCGTCCCCAATGTATCCACTCCATCCAAATGCCACTCAGATGTCTCAGAGATGCAACATTTTCCAGAACTTCTTGCAAGTCCTCCTTAACTTAAAATACTGCACTTGATCATCTACTGCATAAAAAGTTAGTGGTTTGTTTGTTTGGTTGGTTGGTTTTGATCACACAATGTATAGGAAACAGAACTGAACTGCTTGACACRGCTTCAAAATTCAGATGGACACTTTTAGGTTAAAGCAGCAACCAGTTGACTTTATTCTTTGCCAGAAGCGGTGAAATTTGAGAGGAACAAAAATCCTGTGCAATGCTCGAGTGGCACCTACATTCATCCAGSTTCATTCTTTTCCACCTTGCACATTATGCAAACATTCAGCTGACCAAGTTTTACAACACTGTGAGTGGCAGGTAAACCAAGTTTCCTATGTGAAGTACTTAGAGAAAGTGCGATTTCCTTGAGGATGCACAAAAAAATGATGATTTTGCCTAGATATCTTTCCCTTGCTCTAGTATAATTACTACCATGCAACACCAACCAATCCACATGTTCTAACAGCACAAGTGCATTCAATCAAGGAAAAGTTGTTGGAGTAAACCTATTTAACAAAATAAAAGGAATTAATGTTGAAGGAGTAACAAAATCTGAAAAAGTCTTTAATTGCTTGAGAATTCAACAAAAAAAGAGGAGGAAATCACTGATTGAAATGCTGTTTAGGTAATGTTTACTACTCTGTCTTTTGGCAGCTTACATTTCAAAGGCTTTAGGTGCAATAGCTGGAATATTATGTAATTAGGTTAGAGAATATGTAGGTGCTAGGAACAACATGTTCAAACCCATTAAGTCCATAAACCAGGAGTTATTCACAGATACAGCATTGCAAATTGTGAACTCTATTAACATCCCTCCAAGAGAGTGATTCATTTTCAGAGAGAGACACACCTTTCCCGATGAATTTCAGGTAGGTGTACTTTCACCATCAAAAAAAAAAAAAAAAGGCCCTCAAATTTAACAACAAAGATCTAGAATTTCAAATTTACTGCTGCTTTAGAAATTAAATCTGGAGTGAGCTCAGGTGTTACAGTTTTACCTTTTTTGCTCTTTCAAACTCTCACTCTGTGGTCACTAAGAGTCATGGCTAAGCCCAAAATCAAGTAAGTTGATGTGGACTTCCAGCTTACCTAGTGGAAACTCAAAATAATAATAATAATAATAATGACACACCAGATACTCATTTCTTCCCATAGACCACAACCTGCTAATAATGAACATTTCCGTCAGTCTAACCTGGTCTCTCAGATATGTCTGCACTTGGCCGAACGAGTGAAGTCTAGAAATACTTGAGCCAGCTCCGATGCCAAAAGCACTCTGGCGGCAGGAGCAAGGAGCARAGTCTGGGCTAAGCGAGGAGCTGGGTAAATTAACCCCTTCAAATCCTAGTGCTAAGCACTTGCTAATGCTCTAAACACCTTGGTCCACTCTACAGTGTCCTCAAGCATGCCAGGAGGATATACCCATGACTTTGGTGTTTGGGAGAGAGGTTTGTGTCTCATCAGGGACTTTTTATTTGTCAGTTACTCGCATTTTTCCATTTTGTTTGACTGTATAGATCACCAGTCCTAATCTGATACACGAGGAACCAGAGGTTTGCTAACTTCTGCTTAGCTTTTCTAGTGCTTTGTATTGAGCAACTCATGTTGCCATCCAAAATATAGCTTTGAAAACAAATATATTATGCTTGCATCAGTTGCTACAAAAAAAAAAAAAAGGCAGGAAGTGCCAGATCCAYACTCTTGAAACGTGCTTTCAAAAGATTATTGCATTTTTTAAAACTTCTCTTAATGATTTTTTTATTGCCTGCTACACTTACCACTTGGAAACAAGGTAAAAAGTCATCCTTCCCTTACCCACCAAGTAGACAAGTTAGTCTTATTTATTGCAATTCTAGCGCAAGATCTGTACTCTTTTAGATCAACATACTAGGAAACACAGCTAGCTAACAAGCATCAACACAATTCCATCCAYTTTTGTTCCCAAAATGTTCACCTAGGGTCCACAGTGACTACTGTTAAAGAAACATCAAAGATCCTTGAGGCTAACATGTTGCAAACACGTATTTTTAGGAAGTACTAAGACCCCATATTAAAAAAACAGCTTTCTACTGGATGTCCTGCACCTAAAACCCACCAACTGTGATGTACAGACTCAAAAGCCACTTCTGAAACTGAGGAAGACAAAACTTTGACTACACAGAAATAGACAGAAAGTGGAGAAAAAGAAAAAAAAAAAAGGAAAGAAAAAAATCAGAGTAATTTGAAGGGGCCAAGTTACTGTGGGACTCTTCAGTCCATAGAAATCCTGAACTGAAAGAGTGAAACTCTCAAAGCACATTAGGTGTTCACATTTTTACTACCACTAAGTTTCTTGGATGGTCATTTTATGCCATCTTTCATCACTGGAAAATATGGTCTGACGTGCAAGGAATAAAACATTGACCCGAATCTCTTAAAATAAAGACCTTTTCTTCAGCGTGTGAAACTTTTTTCAGGGCACTGTAAAAGACTTGAGCAAATTTTCACCCCCTTTGAAACGGGTGGTTACTCATCCCAAAAGGTGCCTCCTGCCTTAGGGTGGCCCCGTAGCATGAAAGACCGCACGTCTCCACCGTGGTCTCCCCAGAGCCCCCTTCATGGCTCTTTCCCTCCATCTCCATTAGGCATCCCTTGGCTGCCTAATGTTGTCTCTGTGAGAGATGCAGCCCCGGGCAGCGCGTTCGGCTCCGTTTCCTCTTCCCCGTGGCCGAAGCGCAGTCAGCAAGGGGTTAAGGCGAGCGCGCGGCGCTGCCTCCGCACCAGGATTGATTTGATCATTCTTCAGGGATTCCCTCTCGCATGAGTCATTGTTAAGACAGGCTCCCCACGCGGGAGGAGGAGGAGGGAGCGGGAGCTGCCGCCGGGATAACGCCATCCCTCCCGGGACGGCAACAGCTGAGGGCTAGCCCTGAAGACRCGGAGCCTGGGACCAGCGCTTGGAAAAACACTCGGCGCAGTCGGGGCACTTAAAGAAATTATTCAGACAGGGRAAAAAAAAAAAGGAAAACCAAACAAACAGACAGATGGACAAAAGTGTTTGCAAACACTGTGTGAACCAACTATGCAGGCTAGCAAGAATGAGAGCAGCTCGCACACACTACCTCCCGGCCTSGGGATTTTGCCTGAGGAAGGACAAGAGAAATGAGCTCACATAATCTAATATTTAAATTGTATGCAAGAGATGCAGACCTTTTCGGACTGCAATTATTCCTGTGATCAATGGCTGTATAAATAGCCGTCATAGTTCCTGGGGCTGCCCACTAGGAACATGATTAACATTCAGAATTTAAAAAAAACAAAAGCCACAGCAGCAGCAAAAATAACGAACGTCTCCAGCTGATCGCCGAGGTTCATAACCAGCTTTCTAAGAGGGAGCAAACACTGCGCCGGGGTTCCCCCTCTTGACCTACTTGCATAGCCATGCAGGAGCTGCGAGGGAAGGAGGCAGCGCGCACCGGCTCCCAGCAGCAGCGCTCGCCACGCTTTGCCTTGTGCTCGCGGTCAAAGATGAGAAGCCTGCTCCAAACCGGCTGCTAGGGCAGCCACGCAGCCCGCCTGCCTGTCTGGGCAGYGCCGAGCCGCGTGCGGCACCGCGGCGCACGACGCGCGCCGGGTGATGCTGAGCGCTTTCAGCCTTACAAAGCCCCACGCCTGCGGTGCACCCGCAGGAGCCCTGCGACTACAACAAGCTTACCCTGATACTGCTAACACTGGGGGCTCTGCGTCTCACCCCTGACCTTTTCATACGGATTTGCTAAAAGCTACCGGGTACTTTTCAGGGATACCAGCTGGCTGACCCACTCGCACAGCGTGTTCCTGCCTCCTGCCCAGGGGTTGGGCAAAGGATTCTCTTGTGGAGAAGAGACGCTGCTGCATCACACCGTCCTGCCAACCCGCACACCCGTGGGCATTGCCCCTGGGGCTTCCACAACCTTTTCATTACTTGCCTCCTCAAGAGCACATCGAGTGAAAAAATCCATTACTTCCCCAGCACAACCAGTGCTCAGCCATGTTCAAGGGGGCTATTTACCTTGTTTTGCCCTTTTTTTTTTTTTTTTTTTTTTTTTTTTCAGGTCGTACAGTAAATATTTTGTCTTATTTGTATTTAATGCTAAGGGAGACCGTGTGCATATTCCGACTGTGCTGCCTGCTGCGAATAGCTTCACAGTCACGATCCTTCGGGGCACGACTCTTCAACATTTTCCCAACTCAGTAAGAGAAGAAAGAAAATAAGCACGAAAGGGAGCACCTGCTAACGTGGCTTCCTTCCTGCAATGAGGCAAATCTGGGATTTCGCTCTTGAAATGTCACACTAACCCATTTCAACGTAYGGAAGGAAGTTTAACTATGGAGTGGACATGAGCGTGCTTCCCTCTCCTAAGCCTACTCTCAGAGCAGAGTTCTGCTTCTTTAAGTTGAAATATTCTTCTTTTCAATCTTTTTTTTTTTACCTTCTTGAGGTACAAAAAAGGCTATTCTCATTTTGCACAGCTGTGATTTTATGTGGCTCACTCTCACCAGGGGAATAGGAGCACAGCCCTGCTGGCTTGGAGGCCAGAGGAACTAGGAGCCCAGAGGATTTACCCCCACAGCAGAGCCAGGACGTTACCTCCGACCGACACTTGCCTTTGACTGCTTGTGCTGCACCAAAGCGGGGCACCCCCATGGAACGTCAGGGAGTCCTTTGCCCCTGTCCTGAGCCTGCGGAGAACTGGAACGTGCCCCCCGGAGCCCGACTCGCGTCTATTTTGACTTCTTTGCGTAAAGGGATTCCCCTGCTCGCCCCGAGCGTGTCTCCCGGTGACCCCGGTGGCCGGGGCCGCTCGCCGTGAGCGGCGGGAGCTCCGTGCCCGGCGAGGGTTAAGCGCATGCGGTGCCAGGGCCCGCGCTGGCGCGGCGGGAGACCCGGCGTGCCGYAGGAGCGCAGGAGACGGCCTAAAGTTCAGGGGGGGAGGCTGGGCCGGCAGCTGAGGAATCCGCGGCTTGTGCCAGCGCCACGGAAACCCTTTCCAAAACACGGCTCAAAACTATCGCCTTAACTATCTCGTTTCAGAGGCTGACTTTGACTCACGGCTCCGCTCCCGCTCTCTTTTCCGCAGCGTTAAGCACTACGGCCGTGTGATCCGCGCCTCCGGCCGCCGTCTTCTGCGGAAACCTGAGATCGYGCCTGATGCTGCAGGACAGGCGGCCCGTGACCCACCCGGCTGGGGACCCTTCCCTCGAAATAGCAGCCCCATCATCGCCCATTGCATGACTCRCAGAGAGGAGGGGCTGCGGAAACGGGGGGCTCACTGTGAAGCGGGCGCGCGGCCTCGGAATGAATGAGTCCGACGGCAGCTCCTCCTTCACGGGCACTCGCAAGCTGCCCGAGCTCTTCGAGAGCCTGGGTGCTTGTGTGCGACTCCCACGGCCTCTTCAGCCCTCCAAAAACTGTCCCCGAAGGCACACGAGCGCGTTGCATCCAGCGCTGCTGCCTCTTCCCCAGATTCCAAGCGGGTTTAACAGGCCAGCCTCCCACAGATTTTACATGGACACGATACAAGAGGCTTAGCACACTTTTCTCTCTTATAATAATAATAAAAATCCTAGAGGTGCCACTGCAGTTTTCTACAAAAACTAACGCCAAACTTGGACTTTCGCTGTCACTGTTGTCTACCTGCCACCCCAGCAGCTTATATGTGAAACTCCAGCACTAAGCACGGCCCAGATCCACAGCTTTGCCCAGTGACATGGGAAAGAAATATCACCTGCAGCAGAAATGTGATTGCAGCATTACGCTACCATCACTGGGCAAACATCTGTTTTTCTTTTTCTTGCAAGAAAAAACATTTTCAGAYAGGGAGGAAAAAGCAGACATGGGTGAAGACCAAAAGGAAATACCTGGTGCTTTCTCCACAAAGATGACTTTGGAGTCTTGCAGGAAGTTATGGCCAGTCAGCACCATTTTCTTCCCTCCAACAACAGGAAAGCTGTCAATACTTTGCTTCTCCACCAGAGGCAGTTCTTGGGCAGATCTCTGAGCTGGGGTATTAGAAAAAGAAAAAAGAAGGGAAGAAAAAAGGGGGGAAAAAAAGAAAAAAGAAAGAAAAAAAGAAAAAAAATCACAAACGCACACACACACACAAAAGTAAATACTGCATTAGTAAGTAACTTAATGCTTTCCTTCATAAGATAAGCTGAGACCGATACAGAAACAAAGGTCAGAAGGTCTGCAGGAAATATGGTCGGTTAAGTGCCTYGATAGTAAACAATACTATTATTAAATATAGCACTGGAGATCAAAAAAAGGATCACAGAAAGAACAAGCTATTTAATTTTAAAAGCCATCTTGATTTAAACTACTTCAAAAAGAATCTTGTTTATTTAATCATTTTAAAGTAATTTCTAAAAAAAAAAAAAGCCTAACCTAGTCTATATATTTTGCAAGGCACATACAAGAACAAGATAACCGCGTCCAAAATACGTTCTAGTCACTCTACCGAGTGTTTCAGCTCTGCCAATTGTCCTTCAGCAGCAGGCACGGGCCTTGCAATCCGGCGGCACTTCACAGCTTAGGCAGCGTATTCCCGCCAGCACCTGAGTGCCAGGACGCGTGCGGATCCTGCAGGCGGAATCCTCTATCCCCGTGGCGCACATTTTTATCACTCTCGAGTGCGATACTGAGCTCGCATGCCTACGCTTCAGGGGATGATGTGACATTTTATCCAGGTTACATGGTTCCTTCTGGTGTCACATGCGCTAAGAGATGCATGAAGTTTTTGGCACCAGTTTATTCCACATTCTGCACTGGAAATAACACGCTTGTGCCTATTTTTTCTTCTGTTTTCCGCTCCTTTGAGGAGCTGCCCATCACACTTTTGCTCATTACACTGTCCTCAAAACTGCAATTCAGCAATGCAAATAGAAGCAGCTGCTTATTTCATRGGACCCTGCACTTGAGCTCAGGATGCATTTCAGTGTGTGGTCTTCCCTGGCTACAGAGGACACAGAAAATTCTCATCAACTTTAACAGAAGCAGGATAAAACCATGACTCCTCATGTTTTTGCTTTATGAATTAGCCTMGAACTTGCCCTAGAATGACAATTTAGCTTGAAAAAAAWSRRAAAAAAAAASCCCAAACCATTTATTTCTGACATAGCCAGGACTGAAGACACAGCTTTATGCCAGCCTCGCTGTTACAGGTAAGGAGGCTCTGCCATTCTTCATGAACAGCRTAGCCTTATCTTCAAGCTACTCCCTTCTCGCCGCCAGTGTTCACTTGTTTGTTTAAATGAATGAGGTTAGAGCTACCGGACTGGCAGCACTACCCTTTTCTACAACTTTGCCTCTCTTAGGGACTTAGACTGCTAACGTGGCAGCAACGCTATCTTAGAACAAAGGATAGAGCATGGCTTCTGGCCTGAAGTCTTGGAGGGCCTCTCAGGATTGAGGTGCTGGCCTGGGAATGGYGGAGGGACAAGTTTATCTCCCCCATCTACCCACCACACATGAAGCTGCTCCTGGCCCTGGCTGCACAAGAATGATCCACTTCTTAGAATGAATTCCCTCCATCCCCACACGAAGTGTTCACCTGGCACAGCTGGCAAGAGCAGGAGCAGCTGGGACAGGGGCTTTCTCCGGGGCAATGAAGCAGAGCCACACACTCCCTCAAGAAGCTTGTAGGGGGAGAGGATGCTGCAAACTGCACAGTGGTTTAGCGGGACAACAGGAAGAAGCCAGTGAGGACTATGCCCAAACTTTTAGTGAAAAAGCTGCTGAGCTTTGGCCTGCTAGTCCCAAGCCAGTGAAACCTTCAGAAAGGTTTCAGTGAAACCTTTCAGTTTGCACCCAGCACGCCGAATTAGCCATGGAAGTTAAAATGAATTCCATTTCCATCATTTACACGGGAAAGTTAAAGTGACGAAGCAGATTGCTTTCGTTTTGCTTATGTGGGGAAGGCTGATTGAGAGATATGGGTGTCTTTGCAGACTGCAGTAGCGTAGCTGATAAAAGGCAAGCTCTATCAAAGAGACTCCCTGGTGGTAACACAGTTTCTGAAAGTTTTCTGAAGGTGCAGGCAGCTTGTGCTGCTGTGTTGGCTTTAGCRTGCTCCTAGCTCCTCATCAAAGGGGCTGGGGTTTTGCTTGATGCTTTATGCTGARGAGCAAGTGGTGAACAAGACACAGGAGGAGTTTTCCTAAACTCCTACAGCAGCCACTGGGATGAAAGGGAGGCACCAAACTGGAATACCCTCACTTCCAGACTCACCATTAGTTTAATATAGCTCTACTTTTAGGCACCTTCTTCCCTACAAAATTCAATGCAGAGAAAGCAAAAATTCTTTTTCTTAAAAAAAAAAAAAAAAAGGTCTTTTTTTTACAAGCACATGCATGCTCTTGAGCAACAGAGCAAGGTTCATAGAATAAACAGCTAAAGCAAAAGCCGTGTTTAGCAGGTCTACAGACAAAGGTTTTACATCAGGTTGTACAAACCCAGGCTCTTGCTACTTACAGCACTCGATGGGGTTGGAGGCGACTTGCAGAGAGAGGGTCCTGCCGTTGGCCTGCGGGATGTGCACRCGGAAGACCAGGCGCACTCGCGTGTTCTTCCGCCCAATGTCCGTCTCTCCCTTCCGCAGCTCGATGTCAGAGTTCCTCAGCTTTAATATGCCGGCACAGTCAATACTGCCCAAAGAGAAACACAGAGCAATTCAGTTCACTGGAACTGCAGAAAGCCACAACTGCACAGTCTCTTCCCTCTCTCCTTTCTGCTTTTTGGGGTTTCTTTTCTGCAAACAGTCATCAGAGTTCTTTGACGGAGCCTGATGACCAGAATAAATACTGCAGAGCACTGCTTAGCACAGGACAAATATCTTTTGAGGCTGTCACTATTAAAACGTACTAAATGCTCCTGAGCATGCAAACTTGTGCTGTTACCTTTCAGTTCAGTTCCCAAAGGAACAATCTAAAACACCCTCCCTCCTCAAAACCTTCTGCAAGGATGGAGCTCGCAGATTAATTAAACCCCCAAGAAAAAGCAACCAAAACTAAGAAAGCCCACGGGGTAGCACAGTGCACCAAGTGTTACCATTCTAGAACATAGGGATACTTATAATTTCACCTGTTTTCGCTAATTTGGAATAAAATCACCCATGATGTAGAGCAAACTCCTTAAAATGTGTGTTAGGAAGCCTAGTTCTCATAGGTCAGTTCTGATGTGAATGTATTTGTCTTTGAATGCAGTTGGAAAGATTCCCAAAATGGGTGTTGAGCTGAAGCTCTGCTGCAGGATCCTCCTTCCACCCTGGGGAAAAACACGCTTTTAGGTAGGTAAAACTACCATTGCTGACCACCTCTCTACCACATTTTTTTTTTTGGTTGTTGTATTACTCGTGGATAGATCTAACAAGTTGGAAGTTTCGTCAAAGCAAATTTCAAGAGAGGAAGTTACTTTGCAGGGAAAAAGATACATAAACATAGGCACTCGAAAACCCACTGCAAAAATACCTCTGCTTTGGCCACGACTACAAAGCATGCATGGCAATTTCTCCTGGTTACAGATCTCTGGCATGCATTTTATTACACTGAATATGCATGGTGTAATTTTATTTTGCACATAGATTAAATAAGTCAGCGTGCATGCAGATGCATTCGAACAGCTTAATTCCTGCTCCAGACCTTTGAAGCTCAGTTCTGAAGCAAACTGCAAAGAACGACGGCAGTCTATTTTTGATGTGCGCTCTCTCTAAAGTATGGATTTCAGAGCAACAAAGGCCCCTGCTGATACGATCAAAGAAACCAATGAATGTATTAAAGCTTCTTGACAATGTGTATTTGTAAAGGAAGCCGTAAGAACTATGAAATATTTGTACCTATGTCAAAATTCTGTGAGAAGATTCATGCAACACAGGATAAAGCGTACTACTACCTACTGTCTCTTTTACAGCAACAGCTGCTAAATAAATAAATAAAAATACTTAACAGCAATGAACTTAGGCTCTATACTAAACTTCAGACAAGAAAAAGCGTTTAAATTCAGGCTCACAGTCACAGACATTAAGGTCTGAAATCCACGGGAGTACTCAAATGGCTAAAGTTTAAAATGTGCAGACAAGCTTCAGGGCTTTGCTGAATCAACGCCTAAATACACATTCTGTGAGAGAAGTCCTTGGCTCCAAATTTCAGTTCATTGTTAACACTGCATGAGGTTTCAGACTACTGACGTGGAAGGCTTATATATGCCAAGCATTGTTTGTGGTTCTTGAGAGAACTTTACTACGATCTGGCACGCGTGTCATGAAAATATTCAGCCTGGCTCCTGAACTGTGCAGCTACCTTTATTATAAGGAGAAAGATGACAGAAACAGCAAGAATGTTCCTACATGGCCAAAATCATTATTCAAACTGGGTAAAGAAAGGGCCAAATAAATAATCCACGGGTACAAACTAGTGAAATTTCAGTAACTCCAGCTGAGCCGCAGCAGCTTGCAATGACAAACAACATGGCCAATGATTTTTCAGGCTTGTCATGTCATATCATATATGTCATGTCATATAACACAAGGACAGGACAGAGACTACCCTAACCCTGCCTGGCAATGCCGTTAACCCCATTCCAGTTCTTATAGCTACCTGAGGTACTCCAGGGCACATTGTACATCATGCTGCAGACCAGCTTCTAACATCTGCCACGTGCAGAAGGACTTAGCTCTTTGATACCATTTTTCACTCGTTTAAAGTACAGGAAAAAAAGCATATGACTAACAGGAGCGACATGTTAATCTTAGMGCAGGTTTTCCCATAGTCTTTGGTTTAGTGGGCCCAGAATTTCTTCCTTGCTTGCTTGCCTTCTACCTGTCTATCTACCTATATTTCTAAATACATATATATATGCGCAACCACATGTGCATATATAGGCATATGTTTAGAGACATACACACACACACTCACACAAGTACCTAGGCACAAACAAATTTACCCCAAGGTAAATAACTCAAGTAAGGGTCAGGACCATTTAAACTTGTGGGACTAAATGATGTGAAGGCACATTCATAGAAGAAAATTTCACACTTTCTACACAATCCTACTGTAAAATTCATTCATTGGTAATTATCATTCATATAAAATTATGATTTAAAATCCCATGAATTTAGAGATTTTGGGATTTTGACACTTGCTTTTCTGCATAAAACTAAACTTACCAGCTTCAATAACAGCAGTCTACAGGTCACACGAGCTTTACTTTTAGGTCTGAAAGTTTGGCTTAAATAACTGTCATTGTAAAATGCTAGTTTTTATTGTATAAAAACAAGCGGCTTTATTTGTGTCATCAATGGCCAAATTATTTGGAAATGCAGTATAGGAGAGTCTCTTGAAATCCAAAGAGCAATTTCAACGGGCCCTGTTTCTTGCGCTAGCGCATACGGGAGTAAGAGGTGTCATATTTAGAACCTAAATGCAGGAGCTGAGGTAGGAGATATTTACAGCGTGGTAACTGAGATACTTATTTTAAATGGCAAATAAGCACATTGGCTGAAACTCTAGAATGAAAGCAATCAGTTGTCATAAATATTTGCAAAGTTCATTTTGTTGTTAAGCTGATTAGCAGCAGGGGTTTTTTTCCCTAACAAACTTGTGAAAACCTACTCTTCCAGAGAGAACTTCCAAGAGAAAAAGGCAGGAAAAGGAAAGTAGGGTACAAGAGGGAAAGCAAACATAGAAGAAATCAGGTGGACYAGAGCAAGACCAAGAGGAAACTGCTAAGCAGTCAGTGTCCGAGTCTTACATCGCTCTCATGTTGTTCTCTGGAAGGAGTGGTATTTCCAAGACTTTGGTGTTGGAAAGTATCGTTTCGTGGCTGGTGGTGGAAACAGTCTTTCCCGTGATCCGATGAACCTGGTAGAAGGCATGGGGTCGCAGCAGGCGGTCGTCTGCAGTCCCAATGAACAGCTGTAGCGTGAGCGGCTCGCTTTCTAAGTAACCGTGTAGCTGGCAAGAGAACAGAAAACGCCCACTGAGCACCGTGCACATAAACTGCGAGGAATCAATTAAACTTTTATAAGCAGGAGAGCCTAATTCGAGGGGAGGACTTGTGGCAGGTGCTATGTGTTAAGGTCCCCCCTCCCGTTTTTCCTGTAACATAATATTGGTACAATAAAAAGGTGCGTGCAGAAAATGCCTCATTATCCTAAATGACCTGAGGCGCTGCAGACGGGGCGCGCTCTCCAACGCTGCCGCTGCGTGCACACAAAACTTTCTTTTTTTGCCTCAATTCTGCCGCCGTGTCCAGCAGACCGACAGCAAAGCCCATGTCCCCTCGTGGTACAGAGGGTGGCGAAGCCGATGYGCCCGCCATCCGGAGGGACCACGGTCCATCTCCAGTCCTCTGGGGCTGTCCCAGCAGTGGGCTGCTGTTTAGGATGCTTCTTTTTACGCTAGTAAATAGCGCCTGGAATAGAATGGAGATAGATCATATGTAYGAGGCTGGTCGCTCGCCGTGTGTGTCAAATTCTTGTATAATTGCGCTAAAATCTCATTGAAGCTGCTGGGCCTGACTTGAACCACATCCACGTTACARCAGCCACTCCAAAGTCAACAGAGCTATTTCTGCTACGTGCCGAGAGGGCAGTGCAGGCAGGGCCTGATCTCACCCAGCGCGCTGTCAGCAGCTGTGCTGACGGAGC
>PTEX01000020.1:1002019-1039157 GCA_003342815.1 Eudromia elegans
TGGACACCCACAAACCTCGGGCTCTCCCACGCGAGGTAGACCTGTTGTCCCCCACGGCTGCTCACTTCCTAACRCTGTCACCGGCAAGAGGCATCTCTCCCAAAGATCCACCTCCACCTCTCTCGCTGCCGGGAAAGGGGGGATGTGGCAGCTGTAGATGAGTGAAGGAGCCAGCGAAGTGGCTGCCACTGTAGACGTCTCCTTGCTTTCAGGAAGAGTTTCCTCTTCCGCACTAGTGGTTCACGTGCAACTGGCCAGGCTGTCATCAGTTCTGCACTACTGCTGCACCACCGCTAAATCTGATACACCAAAATTATACCATCAGTTGTAGCCTGGTGCGTAGCAACATTTTTAATTTATGGCGCTTGCAAGCCCAAGCAAATCTAAATAAAGCAGAAAGCGAGTGGTGCAATCAGTATCAAATACCATGTTTTGCTTGCTTTTTATTTTTTTAAAACTTAAGACRCCATTCACAGCTTCAGAACAACCCCATCTCTCTCTCTACGGAGTTTTACCATCTGGCAACTGCAACGCCACGAAGCACAGTAGATCTCAAGTCATTTTAGGCCCTGAGTGCTGGGAAATTCTGGTGAACACAAGCACAGAGCCTCTGCACTGCTACCAGACGCGCCTGTGGTAACAGCAGTTCAGAACGGCAGTGTTTCAGGTCCTAAGYTGACCAATATATCAGCATGGCAGAACATTGTGCCCATACATCTTCCCAGGGCTAAGGAGCACACTGGAGTTATTCTCACCCCGCGCTGGCCAGTGAGGAAACAGAAGAGCTCCGAGCAGTTTGATTTGGTAAAGCAGTTCTTACACTCTGAGGTGAAGCGCACAAATGCTGGGAGGACACCGGGAAAGGAAGGGACTGATTTCCAGAGCTACACTATTTTTCCAGACCCGCACTGTCGAGAGCACAGCCTGGAGCAAGGGGCTGCACTCTATGTTACATTCTGGTGCTATCATATCCAAAAGGCATCCACAGAAGTTTGCAAATCTGACTTTTCTACTTGCTTCTCTGCCACCCCCTCCCACCATGCTTTTTATTTACTCTTCCCTCACTGCGTTTGCTTGACAAACAGGAGGATCCAAGACCATTCACTCAGTGCCCGTAGAAGATGCTCACTATGAAAGTGGCTGAAAGTTCCACGTTTTTCATTAATTCCTCCGAGTCCTCCTCACCTTCCTCAGCACGGAGCTCAGTGACAGCATCAAAGCAGCAGGGCCATAGAGAGAGATCTAAGCCTAAGTGCTCACTTTGAAAAGGTACCCAGGCTCTATCCTGCATCCGTCAGCCCAGACACCAGCCCCGCAGCCGCACGCAGCAGGGAAAAGCTGATTCCTTCCAGAGTCAAAAGGACCAGGAGCAGCAAATTCCTAGAGTGAGAGGAGCTGTCTTTCCTAGACTTCAGTGGGAGATCKCAACAAAAAGTATTTTCTTGTGGGGCTGGTTTTGGGCAGTCTTTTGAATCCTCACACTCCCGACACCTGTGGTCAATCTCATTTGTAGCTCCTGTTCTTACCCCCATTGCACCCTGAGCACTTTCAGGGCAAATTTCACAGTGCTGCATGCGAAACACTTGGCTCCTCTGCGGAGCATCATAAAGACCTTGGTAGGAGCAYTCGCACCCACACGTCAAAAATAGCCCTTGCCAGCTGCACTTCCTAGCGCGTGAAGAGCGAGGCCGAGCGCCTCAAGGGCAGCAGCAGCAGAGTCCGAGCGCCCGCGGAGGGGGCTCCAGCACCACCAGGGCCCCGCAGAGAGCCCTGTCCCTGCGCAGCCCCGCGTGCCTCGGGGCTGGAGCTGCCGACACGCGGGACGCGGCCGCGCTCTGCRTCGCGAGGGACGCGCGGGCTCGCCGTGGGGAAAAGGCGACGCAGCGCGACACCGAAAGGGATGAGGTTTCGGCAGGAATTTCCTGGAAGGAAATAAAGACGTAACTGCGCATTACCAACGGTCACTTCTGCAGCTTTTTATGGACGGTGTAAAATTAAAACAAATACATATTGAATTACAAGGCTCTTTAAAAGACAAAAATAGACCGGCAAATAACTGAAACCTCAACYCAGCAAAAGCAGAATCACATACTCAGAGAGCCATAAGATCCACTAAATCAGGGCACACGAGGTAAAAAATTTCAGTCTTGCTTTAATACTRTTCAGAGCTTTACCTTCAAACCAGGATTTTGCCGTTCTTCTATCTTGTAACCTATTTGTGAGTCTCAGCTCACGATACTTGTGCTTTTCTTACAGCTTCAATATTGGCCATCAAGTTAATATACAAATTTCACAGCTCTACATACCCCTGCCTCCAAAATGACGTGTTCAAATACTGGAAAAGAAACAGTAAGATTTCAGGTGTGTTTTTGTTTTGTTCTCTTTGTTTTTGTGTTTTTAAAACCACCTTGTGATCTTGAGACGAAATGCATAAGGGTGCGTTTAGTAGGTCCTTTTTGGGCATCGCTAAGTTCTGGCCTCTTACTACGTTAATTAATGGTTACATACTTTCCRAGCAGATTTTTCCTGCCTTTTAGTCTTCCATGAGAATGCAAGTAGTATTTAGAGTATTAAGAGAACACAGATATCCATGAGAAGTATGAAAATGATTCAGAAACTCTCATCTCTAGTCTCTTCACTACACAGTTGATTTTGCTGTCCTCAGCACCGGCAAAATCCTCAATCTCAATCCAGCCTAAGTTTTATTTCAAATTCTGGAGTAGGAGGCTTCTGGTCTCCGATATGTATTTCCCTTTGAGTTTTACCCCTTGCATCATATTATTTACTTTTACATTATGTCACGTAATCTCGTATGCCAACAGAAGCAATGAAAGAACACTGCAAGGATTAGTGTTTAAAGGGGCACATGCTGCCCAGGACTAATTTTAGACCATGCACCCAACGCACGGTTGCTGTGACGGGCAGCGTGGAGCTTGAGCACGTTTCTGGCATGYGGCAGATGTCTGGAGAACGGGCTAGGTGTTACTTGCTCGCTCCTGGGCACAGGAAAAGTCATTCTGAGGCTCCCTCAAAATACAGAGGAGCGTTTTGCTGTCACCTCGCTCAGCAGAACAGAGRAGCCAGGCAGCAGTAAAGGCCATGCTGCAGCGGTATCACCTGTTATGTTGGTAAATAGCAAAGGAAATATTCAACAAGATGGGTACAAAATGGGAAAGGGAAAAAGGGGATAGAATATTTCAACCGCTTAGGAAAAATTTTACACATTCGCACGCATGCATACTTTCCACGCATGTTCTGGAATACTGTATTTGGTATAAAGATTTGGCTTCCTGGCTTGTGCCTTGGGATGCATGCGTCAGGCGCCCTATTTTTATCTTTTTCTGTGTGTAACACGGTCCCCACGCCGACGCGCTTCTCTTACTACCCGGTGGCTGCCGTGCTCGCCGCGGAGGGGTTGCCTTTCCCCTGGAGCACGCTTTGCTTGGCAGCCCCGGATCCCRCATATTTCCCTGCTGGGAACGCTTGCCCTTGGCAGTCAGCTCCAAACGAGAATCAGGGGCACCACCTTTTTGAGTGGGTTTTCCTTCACAAACTAAGGTGAGGCTACAGCAGTCCCCCTTTCATCACAATGTAAGGGCAAAACCCAAGTACGTAGCGAGACTCAGGTGAGGCCTCCGTGGTCCTTATCTTCTTGAGCAATGTTGTATAAAATACCTGAACCACTTGCAAATGCTATTTGCATTACCTGTACTGTCTGAAGCTGCTTAGATCCAAATCAGACTTAATGGCGCGCCTCTCTTACGTTCACCTCACCCTACCAAAGCAAGGCAGTCCCCAGCAATGAGCAGAAGGACAGGGCTGATCACAAGCGAGCTCTTCACGCCCTCACACCACTCTCTGCAGACACAAGGAGGCCGCTGCGGTGGCAGCGTGGTTACTTGACTGAACGGCGCTTTCTCCGGGATTCCTAAGACCCTCTGTCACAGGTTTCRCAACACTCCTGCCCGACCCGATGCACGTGGCCCTGCAGCGACACGTCGCCGCGCACCTCAACGCGTGGTGCCAAAGGGAGCACGGGCCGCACTGGCACGCAGCGGGAAGCGAGCCCGGGGGAAAGTAGCCTGGGGCCAGCACAGCACTGCGGCCGGGCGCTCGTGCCCCAAATGGGCAAGCCACACCATGAGGTGCCCCTGCCCGCACACCCGGGGTGCCTATGCTAAACGTAAGCGATTGGAGCTGCACGGCCCCAGAAAACTGCAAGCAGAAAGAGGCCGTGATATTATCAACGTGACCTTAGAAACCCAACTCAAACACCACTAGTTACTAATTTTGCAGGACGACGGCAATCGCCCCATCCCATCCCACAACACAATGTTGGCAACAGCGGCTGCTCCCCGGACTGYGAGGAAAAGCTTCCCCTGCTGTAGTCACTTGCAACAGAGGCAGCTGAAGGACCCCGCATGCCTCCTTCCGAGCGTGTCACGCTCCTGGCACGCTTGAGTATCTGCCGGAGCGCTCAGCAAGGGACCCGCCACAACAGGAGGCCTCTGCGGGAGCAGTCTCCCAAGTCACCCCAGGGACAGGTCCCGCTCCGGCGCCAGGATGTTCTGGGAAAAGGCTTTGGAGACCCCGCACCTATTTCTCAGAGGACCTCAGCGAGGAGTGGAGCACTCCTCCGGATGGACTCTGCAAATACACTGAGCAAGCAATCGTAGCCGCCGATTTAACAAGTGCAGGGCAGAGCTCCCATCAATGTCAAAGCAGGGCAGCACCACAGACTCAATATCTCTCMGCAGCTTTTGTTTGAGACTCTCCAGGCTACTGTGTGCCACGTCCTTACTGATGATGTGCAAAAAACCTTGTATGTGCTGTCTGTACCAGCAACACATCTGTGCACGCGTGCCCCTAGTCTGCTCTTTATACTTATGGTATCTAAGAAAAATGAGACATGTCAATAAATCCACTTATGTCTCTCAAACCAGTGGGAGCAAAATCCTTGTTTTCTTCCTTTACCATATCATTTATGGGACACTACGTGCAGCAGGTGCCGTAGAGAGTACACTTAGCAGCCTCTTACACTGCAGTCTGCTCCAAATCAATCTCAGGACTATTCCAGGAATAAACAGAGGTAGAGCATCAGTGGAGATAGAGGAAGTAAAAAGACTAAATATCCACTTAGCAGAAGAGGTTGCTGCTTCTTTTTTGAAAGATATTGAAAGATTTTGAAATGCAGTTTCTAAACGTTTTAAAAGAGCTTCCTAACATTTTAGAAGAGCTGGAATGATATAAAATATATAAGAACAGTGAAAACTTCACAGTAATTGYTGCTTGTCCCATTAAGCATGGCCTTCAGGAGCTGTGCACGGCATARATTTGCTGCAAGCTTTCTGAATCAATAGGATTTTTTTAAAACTTTTTTTTTTTATGATGAATGATAAAATGAAACAGTTTGTCATGGTTTAAAAGTGTGCCTAATACATGACCTCAAAACCATAACACAATTTAAAAAAAAAATCGTGATTAATTTTTAAAAAACCCACACACCCACAAACRGAAGATCCAGCTGTTCAAGCCATAGGGAATGCATGCAAACACTTCAAGCATTGATTTTTGCCCTGGAGACCAAGCAGGCATAAAAACAGGCCGTGACGTTGAAGGAACCGAGCGCCTCCCGCCCCGGCGCAGGAGCGCGGGAGATGCAGGCGGCCGCATCATGGGCTTAGCCACGACGAGGGGAAGAAGGCAGCAGGCGCCGAGCGTCCCATGAAGCGCAGGCACCGCCGCCGTGGGCATCAGGAGCCCAGGGAGCCATTCCTGAGTTACTGCCCAGGGAGCCCCTGCGCAGCCTCCACCTGCACCAGTCACTTAACCTCCTGCCTCCACTGGCTCTGACGCGCTTTGGATCTGGGGCCGCCAGGCTTTGGATTGGAGGAAACTTGGCTGCGGGCGCCTTGCTTGGGGATTTCTAATTTTTTTAATTCTTTTTTTTTTGTCCTAAAACCCGGGCACTCTGGCGAGCGCCTAAGCCAAGAAAAAGAGGAGTGTCCTATTCAAAACAACAAAGCAGGCAGCTTTGGGCATCGGTTTTGGTTTCTTTTTCTTCTTTAAAAATTCACCTCCTTGAAAGAGCTGAGGCTACCCCTTTGGCCACGATAACCTCTGCTGAATTTTATCTAAAACAGCTCACCAAAATATAATTTATGCCTTGCACTGCATAACTGGAATGCTACCTCCTAGCCGCTCCCTCGCTCCAAATAGAAATTCAACAGGAATTCCTTTTTGCCTTCAAGATTTATTTTTCCTTGCTAAAACACATTTGCCTTGGATTGCCTCAATTGCCATTTCGAGATCCAAGTGCAGCCCGAGCTGGTCTGCAAATAAAAATAAGATGGCTCCCTCCTGCAAAGGGCTAAGCCTGGGCAGAGCGAGGAGCTGGACGGGATGAGGAGCGTGTGGAAAGCAGCAGGCGCCTGTTTTATGTGGCACTTTTGAGYGCTGCCACTTGGACTTCACTTGGACAGCGCAGCAGAAGAGCAGCTGTTCACATCAGGATGAATAAAGACCTATATAAAACTTCCAGCTGCAAATATGCTGCGCGGAATTATTAATCTTAATGTTACAGAGATGCTGTGCGCTCAGCCACTGGCTCACAAGGCGCTGAGGTCTCTGTCCAGGGGAAAAAGAGCCTTCGTGGCTGCTGGCTCTCAGCTAAGCCATGAAATCTCCCCGTCCAAGCAGGCGCAAGAAGCTGCTCTCTATTTCCAGGAAGGATTTTCCTCCTCAAAAATAGATGCACATAGAAACCAACCCAACACACATGCCTCCTTAAAAGCGCTAGGCTTACGAGAACGAACAGYGCCCACCAGAAAAGTAGCCACTCCTTGCCAGCTCGTGTAAAAGAATGTGTTTTCTTCAAGCCCTGGGCACCTTACTCTCTCAGCCACCCAAAGACGTCGCTCTTCTTCTTGCACTTGGCAAGGGCCGAGTGGAGGCACCTTCTACATGAGGCCAAGGCAACGTCCTTCCTCGTACCCAGCCACCCAGCTCAGCTCCGAGGAGGGCACCCCTCTCTGGCATTCATTCAATCAGGAGTCACAGCAGGACGAAGCACAAGCACAGGAGACTTTCCAGCTGTGGTTAAACAGACCTCCTTTGCCAAAAGAAAACAAGGGAGGCTAAGGCAATCTCAGCTTGAAAATCGGGGCCTCGAGCTGCTGCTCAGGCGTCCAACAGGAAGAGGACACAGCGAGGACACAGCCCGAGTCTGTCCCGATCCTGAACGGCACCACGCGTGGCTGAAGTCACTGGAACTGCGCCAAGGTCAGAGCTCTCTGCAGGTATCTCACTTAAGAAGACACAGCAAAACCGAATAATGTGAAGACTCTGGAGAGAAAGGGGAGCCCACTGTAAAAAAGCTGCCCCATTACTATTGCTACAGCCTCAAAATTACCCAGCTCATTGATTCACTTGGCTTTCACTCAGATTCTTTCCTTCATTCTTTTCATAACAGCTTTCACTTTGGACAGATATACCATGGCCACGTTATAGTTAAAAAAAGAATAGAAAAGAAAAAAAGAAGCAACAACAACACAAAGTAGGACTACTACACCAGGATTTTTATATATATTCTTATGCAGATACCCCAGGCAAGCTTATACTTGCAGACATGCCTTTCATCATGCCATTTGCTCATAYTAGAGAATCATGTTGGTACATTAGCACCCACCGGTCCGAGATGCTCAGCTGTGTTTCAKGTGCCTTTAGCCCAAGCAATAAGCACTTTAGATCCTGCTCTCTTCTCAAGAGGGACTAGTGTCCATGCAAGTAACTGCCAATGGTCCTCGGCAACCCCTCCAAAGCMGAGAGCCCCTGGGCACCTTCCTGCAGCACTTTGCACTCCCCATCCTGCAAAGCTGCACCTTTCCAAGGCAGAGCTTTGGAGTGGTTTCCTGCACACCAAGGTGAACCAGACCTGGTTCACAAGCGATGGGGCAACACAATACAATCCTGGGCAGAACATACCTGAGGTTCAGAGGGGCCAGTAAGGCAGCTTTACACCAGAATCGGTTGCTTTCCACCTAAATTTTACCCCCTGTGCCAATGACATTTATTTAAACTACTACCGAAGACAGAAAGCTGAGGCTGTGTTTAAAGGCTTTATCTCTGTAAATATTTGGAGAGCTATAAATACAGAGCCATATTCATCAYAGGAATATTGGACTTAATGTTCTGTTGCCATGAAAATTGCTATAAATACATTTTCAACTTTTAATTTCTTGCTGCACTTTAACTGATTTGCCAAGAGCTCCCTTTAAAAGAAGGCATAATTCTTCTGTGAGATGTCGCACTATTTAATTAGCAGTCTGAGCCAAAGGCCGCCGTGCAGGAACTGGAAACCCACTGCTAGAAGCAGACAAAGCACGTAGTGCACTAGCACGCTATGAAGCTGGACGTCCCAAGTGGGACTTATTACAATCAGACAGTCCATGAGTCAAGCCCTGACTGCTTTTCACGTTTGGGGAGCGGGACGGGAGGTTGTCTGAAGGGCTGAAATAAACCTCCTTGCTTCCTCYGTGAGTCACTGGAATACTGATGCCTTCCAAATTTCACAGCACCTCTGCTCATTTTATGTACGTGGAAATGAATCAAAGGGGGGGGATACATTCTGACACGTTTTTACA
Organism: Eudromia elegans; assembly: GCA_003342815.1. Taxonomy (NCBI): domain Eukaryota; kingdom Metazoa; phylum Chordata; class Aves; order Tinamiformes; family Tinamidae; genus Eudromia; species Eudromia elegans. Next base: position 1,010,662 of record PTEX01000020.1, read on the forward strand.
GAAGTCCAGAACGAGGACGACTTTGTGGGTAAAAGACCAGGGCTCCACAAAGTTCCTATTCTCGGCTGTGCCAGCCTGGATTTGCTTGGTCACCAGCACGTTACTTGATTAGAGCAGAGAAAATTTCCTAACAAATTTTACATATTTGCAGCCTGCTCTAGGTTTAACCAGTAGTTTATGCTTTGTCTTTCTTAGGAAATAAAATAAAAACAGTRACTGAGCCATGCGGTATAGAAACCCCTTCTTTGCTACGAAAACTACCGCATGTCCAAATCCTTCCATTCTTATCCTAGGAGGTAATTTATAACTGTATTACTGAAGGAATAACAGATAATAAAATTCCCGAGTTCTCTACGGTCATAAAAGTGTTGTCTGCATGTCTGYGTTCCTCAAGGCAAGGTCTCCTTCCATTTGCTCAGTCCAAAAGTAAGGTAGCAGAGTGTTTTCATCACATACACAACATTCAGGCAGGCACCTCTATTTGTGACGTGTGTCTTAAAGCACCAAAAGGAAAACGTCTTTGATCAGGTCACCAAGTTATTTGGCTTCCATAAGGCATCTTTGATCCACCAGGCTCTACAGGTCCAATTATTTTTGTACTTTTATCTCAGAGCAGCCTTTCCGTGGAAATGCTGCATGGAAATGTAATGCAGCAATAAGAATAGGTCAGGTATATATTATAGCTCAGTTTCACGGTTTTGACCTCCAAAAAGTCTGATTAAACTGAAAATTCCAGAGAAATTAAATTCTACATTCCAGACCACTTGGGAGAAATGGTGATGTTACTACCTGATGTTACCTCTTTTAAAAAAAAAAAAAAAAAAAAAAAAAAAAAGTGACATTTACATCTAAAGAAACAAGATAATCTTTTGAATTATGAGGGAGGAAAAAAAAGGAATTTTTTAAAAATATGCACAATAGACCAGATTCTGTAATTAAGGAGCACAAGGGCAGCTCTCCCCATCTTGGGCTCCAACAGTTCCAAGGAACAGAGAGGCCTGTGATCTCCAGTAGCCAGTAAACAAAAGAGGCACTAAAGACTCCTAAACAAACTTTCTCAAGATGCAYGGACTATTTTCAAATAATTACGCTAAATATTGTCAAATTGAGTAACACTGTTTAGCAACAGCTGTTGCACTAGAGTTTCACCCAAACACTGACAAGCTAATATCACAGCCCTGYTTAAAGCTACTAAGATAGCCAAATAAAACGTTGCAAATATTAATGGCAGAACTCGCCAGTAAAAGTGTTAGAGTAGATTATCTGCTGCTTTAAATGGATGAGACCTTACAGCAGCTAGTGTATCAGCTTACACCAGCATATAAGCRGGCAGACTACCACAGATCTTCAGGCACCAGGTTTTGGGCAACCTCCTTTACACTTAGAAATCTTTCATATTCGTTTTTGGTGCTGTGTGTGCATTTCCCAATATACCGTGTKGGCACGTGTGTGTCTCTGAAAAGGCCCAGGTCCCAGAAACAAGTCCACATCTCTCTAAGTTGCACCACTTTTACTAGAAGATGCAAACACGTACTGAGGAATCACTTAGCCCATCACAGACAAGCAGTTACCTTGGATGTACTGCAGTGACGAGTGACYATTCAGCAAAGCACCTTTCAGGGGCTCCAGCGGTGTGGTCAAGGAGGATATAGTATCTCACTGAAGCCGCTGGGGCRTCCTAACAGACTGGATGTAATTACACAGCCGGAATTTGAGGAGGACACTGATGCTAACACTTGCACCTTCAAAGACAGATATAATGACTGCAGGTGACCAGGACCTGCGTCTTTACATCTCAGCCTAGACAGTATCTATATCAACCTGTGGACTTCCAACACGAGGATCAGCCACGGGTTAAGTCACAGGTAAGAACCACAAACCCTTCAAAGCCAGCCTTCCTTCTCACCCTAGTCAAGTTTTCCTTGAATGCCTAACCTAGGACATGGATCTCAGGGCTGCTCCCTAAACTCCRTATTGAAAAGCTCTCTAGCGATGACGAAGGGAACCTAAGGCAACTARTGCAGTTGCTCTCATCTGTGGTTAGTCCAACCAACCCTACAGAGACTTGTCCCAGGTGCAGCTGAAAGCCTGAGTCTCTCAAATGCAGGGCAGTGAGAAAAGTGCATTCAACTTAACCCAAAGAGACACGTCAGGAGCTTTTGGGAGAACATCCTTGGAGCGGCACAGTCTTCCCCRAACACAACGCCTGCCCCTTCACCCCTGCCATGCATTTGCACGGTCACCTGTGCCTTTTCAAAACCGGAGTACCAGAYTATGAACTCGAACGTGATATTTTGCAACTCTTCACACTCCCGGAGAGAAAGGTCAAAGGCAGCTTTACCTCAGCTTAACTTGAGGGCTTCRGTTTCTCGACACTGATTTTTATGGGCCAGCTACGTTCCGCGGACCTCGCTGCGGCAGCAACTGAAAGGGATCGTTTGGTCAAGCCCAGAGATGACTGGCAGCCCCACCACAGCCTTGCAGGGAGCACCCAGGGCCCTTGCCTCCCTCTCCATCTCCTAAAGGGGGGACCAATAAAAGCACCCTCTCACGGACTCAAAGGATAAATTCAGTCCTGTACAAAAGGGGCAAAAATCCCGCTGCTTTCCCAGCAGCTTTCCGGATCTTAATTCTGCAGCAGCTTCACGTAAATTTGGGGTGATTGGTTTTCTTGCTGTTTTAAAATTAGACTGCATGTTGAAGGTGTAATAAAAAGGTTATCCCAGACAGTATTCCTGCTAATGTTTACTTTTGTACTAACTGCAAACCTACGTCACATACCTTTCTAGCGTAAGAAGGAAAGCACCGTTGGGCTAATAACTGGAACAATACAGCTAAAAGCCAGATTCTTTTTTTTTTTTAACCTTTCTTTTATTCAGGACCGGGGCAGCAGAAGAAAGCTTTTCCTCATCAAACGGTTTTGCTAAAAACACTCGCCGCTCTGCCCAGCCTCGGAGGCTGGTGCTGTGCTCCGAGCAGAGCGACTGCTCGCCTCGAAACCGCGCAGGGCGCAGGGGCTTCGCTTGCACATGCGGAGCCCCAAGCCCGCGGCCGCGTCCCCGCCGCCTCCTCGGCACGACGGCCGAGACCTGCCTGCGTCTCGGCCCCCGGCTCTCGCAGCCAGCAGCGGGGCTGCGTCACTCCACATGCTTTAAGGTTTTCCTCACAACCGGCAGGGATTAGAAAAGGCGGCTTTGATGTGCTCGGGACATGTGCTTGAGATTACTTGTGTACCTAGGCTCTAGCACATGTGCCTGCAAGTTGCYGTCTAAATTTGTTTGTCCCTGGCAGCTCGCGTCCGCGGCGCAGGGTGGAGTCTGGGGAGCAGACCATGACTACGTGCTGCTTTACACCCAGCTACACCCTACAACCTCCATCCAGTAGCCGGGTTTCATTCCGGAATACCCCATTTTCCAGAACGGCAGCTACGATGCACATGGCCCACAACACCGGGGCCAACCCACGCCGGTTGCACCGCGTGGGCACCTCGCAGAGTTACAGGCACGCTGCTCCTCTTTGAATCGAGGAGAGTTTTGTGGCTAAATTCCATCCCAAATGCCCCACCAACTCGCTCCCGTGCATTTTTCTTCTAGAAAGCCACGCACTCGGTARGTGTACGGCGGTGAGACTGCATTAAAGGGCACAGCAGGTGGAAAATCACACAGCCCAGGGAGGCTTGGGGGGGCTGACGCTCCTCTCCATCACAGCTATGCATAGAGCACAGTGAGGCAGAGTAAACAAAGGCGCTTCACACAGACGAGCACGAAAAATCTTCCAAAACAAAAGAAAATTAAATTATCTTTCAAGTAAAGAACACACTGCAGCGAAACCCTAAATGAGCCATTCTAATTAAAAACATGCTGTGAACTTCCTACCAAGAAAACAAAGGGGGAAAGTAAGAAAAAGAGAAAATCACGCTGGCATTCGTGCACGTACAGCCACCCCCTCGAACGACACAGGCATCTCGGGGCCAYGGGGCGCACGTCGCAGCACCACAGAGCCGCAAGAGCGACCGGGCCCCGTGCATGCCGAGGCAGAGCCTGCGCCAGAGCCTGTGCCAGCGTTTCCACATGGTGCTGCAGAGCCCCAGGGTTCCCAACCCGCAGCCCCATCTCCTCGCAGGCAGGGAGCCACGGGGCAGGAGCGCCCRTTGGCTATGCACAGCCAAGGCGGACACCCGTGTCCTGCGTAAGGACACAACACAAGCTGCTCCTTGCCGCCCTTYCCCGTGCCGTTTGCAGGCAGGTGCACGAGCTCACGTGCGATGCCCACTCAAGATGCGGCGCTCGGGCAGGATGGGGGAAGAGTGTCAGTGGACACCGGGCAGCTAGGAGACCTCAGCACCAACAAATAACCCAGCCAAGGGCTAGCTGAGCCATGCATCCTCCTTCAGGAGAGAATTTAAACACCTGCCCACTATGTAACTCCACTTCATTAAAATGTGAGGATGTGCAGAAGTGCTYTGCTCTGCTGTAACAGGACTCTGAACTTGCTCGATCTCTTTTACACCTTTTGCTCTTGTCCTACACAAAACTGCATCAGCAATATTTTTGCGTTAATAGGACTGTAAATGTTAAGGGAGAATTTCTCTTTCCCGTGAAGACTACCGGAATTTTGCTGTCTCCTTCACTGCAGGACAGGCACTTGGCAGCAACACCGTGTCATCAGCGCCCAAAGAGCAAAACTCCCTCTGAGGAAGCAGTGTTTTGTGTTGGGAAACGAGGCAGCCCCAGGACCGCAGYCACACCGAGGCTCTCCCTGTTGTTCACTGCCCTGAACCTCGTCTGAGACGCAGGCAGGAGGCTTCCAAGCCCCACTGCACACCGTGTCTGTACGCAAACCAAAAGCAGCAGTTCCCTACTTTTATTGGGTATTGAAGCATTAAAAACAGGTGTTTAAAAACCCTATTACAAATCTGCCTGCAACCTGCATTATTTTTACCATGTGCAAGTAAATTGATCGCTCGCCCATTCCAATTGTTTCGGCGAAAATATGCAGCTCCTGCCGAATTATTTCTTAAACACGTGGGGGGAGAAGAAAGTTTATTTGATTTCACCTAYGCTGCCAGCAAGATAACATACTTTACTTAGGGCATTTACACRGCAGATGCTGTAACGGATCATCCCTCTTTCCTGGCACATATCAAAGACGATCTCTCAAGCTATTCTTCACAACAAGATATGATAAAMCCCTGCTCATAAAGAAAGCTGCAACGTACTTCTAAAGAGCGGCCAAGTAACTCGACACCCATATTTTCCACCAATTCAGTTCTGTTTTAATCACTCCTTGTTCCAGCTAACAAAAATCTATATCATAGCCACATACACTGACATTCCAGAGTRCAACGCACCTTATGGATGTGATTTTACTCTTCTTACACGTAAAAAATATTTAAAAGTATAAATCAGAAATTATTCCAGTGGAGTTACACTGGTGTAAAAGGGATCCGAAATATGAACAAGCCCCAGTATGCCTTCCTACAGAAACTATACTATGCAATTTTTGTGATATGCACACAATTTGGAGCACTACAGAAGAAAAGAAAGAAATCATTTGCCCTGAGATATTACTTTAGGAATAGAGGACAGATGTCTAGTTGCTGAGGCAGACTCGTAAAAAATTAATCACTTGCCTCATGCAGGTTAGCAGTATTTGGCAGGTAGGTTAGCACAGCTCATAATGAAGCATCTGGCTTTTGGTAAAGCTGCATTTTAATTTTAACTCTGTTTCATTTCAGCTTTTGGGCACATGTCAACATGCAATAATCTGACAAGTCTGGAGCAGATTTACTGATTTGTAACTTTGGTGTAGATCTTTGAAATTGTAGCTAAAACTGCATTTAAGTCAGGCAAATAATAATTGTGGCTCATTCGCAGAGCTCTGCCTCATGTACCTGCTGAACCTCCCTATTAAACTGTACAAACCCAATCCTCAAGCTCTTAACCAGCCAGACTCCTACTTTCTTAGTAATGGCTGAATTAATATCGAATCAGGGAACTCCTAAGCACATGTGCRAAATAAACTTCAGGACCATGTGAGGATGCTTCCTGTTCAAAAATTCTGCAAAAGTGGCTCCTATATATATATATTATATTTTATATATATGAGGGCAGGGTAGGAGAAGTYCTCACAGAATATTTGTCCATCTGTAGACATTTCTAGGGTGAGCTGGGGACAAGTTTGGGGTTTTTTTTGACTTTTTTTTTTATTCCTGCCAATGAAGGAATCACTTTTTATTACAGATTGTGGGATGGGTACTTGGTATTTTGAGGCAAGCAAAAAAAAAAATATATCTATCCGTATTGTTTTTTTCTTGGGAAAAAAAAAAACCCAAACCCAGCCAAACCAGAGAGTAGCGGGTGTTAACTCATAGCACTGCTGGTAACTGACTTCCTTTGGCTACCCAGAAAAGTTTGCAGGTCATGCCCTGGCCCTCGGTGGGCAGAACAAAAGCCTTTCAAGAGGAGGGATGTCTGCAGAAGAGCAGCCTAACGTGGTGACTCGAGCTCTGCACCACAGGTGCTCATCCCGTACATGTATCTGCAGCGGAAGGGTGCCTAGCACCATCCACCTACTGCAGGAAAGCAACAACAAGAACACCAACTGTCCCCCTGGGAGAGGCATTACTGGGTAGAGGCARGGGCCGTTTTTCCACATGATTAGTTCAGACATTCGAACAACATTCCCGAAAGACAGAGATCTATGAGAGCATGGATTAAGCAATTGCCAATTTTTGTTTTTAACGTTATAGCCATTTTTGAAACCTTCGCAGGCGCCAAAACCCTCAGGAATCTCATTGGCTGGTCTTTTTCTCCTCCTGTCTAACTTAAGTTACACTGTTTCTTCCTAATACTTCTCGAAGAAGGAATGAGAACAAATTACACCACGGGCTCCTGAGCTCCAACAAATCTCAAATCCAAGCACAGAGAAAGACACTAGGAATACGCAGCTCTAGAAGCACGTTCGCAACAGCCTCACCAGCAGCTCCACAAACACCTTTGCTAGGCTGTTGCATCTTGCACGGTTATTTTCTCAGCACACAGCAGCAAAGAAAGGGCCTTTAAAAAAAAGCTAACTAATTATAAGTACTTTTTTTCCCCTTCCATCTTTCTTGAAAGATCCTACCCAGTTATGAGGGGAAAGAGAGTGGGGAGGATCTCACCCACTCCTGCTTGAGACCTGCTTGCTCGTGGGAAAGGGACATGGCAACTCATGGAGAAAACCAAGGCAGAGCAAGAGACACCAAGCACGGCCAGCACAGATTAAGCAGGTGGCAAAAAAGGATGGAAAACAGGGAACTCTTGAAACGGTCACAGTGGAGATACGATTCTTCCCTGGAGAGCAGCAGCACCTTTTTTTGAGGCACGCTTGCAAAATAACACTGAATCATCCTTTGGGCAACATTTGGGCAAAAAAAACCTCTGTCCATGCTGCAAGCAACTGAAAGGATGCAATGGAGACCTGAGCACAAAGCAAATGAGGCATGAGAAGACACACTACTGCATTTATGTTCTGTTTGCCTTGGTCTCCCCCAAGGGSTGCACGTGCTGCCAGTCTACTGCTTGGTGCTAGCCACGAGGCCTCTTTATTTGCCGTTCCAACRCAGCGGCTGTCGCAAGCGGGATGCTGACCTCAGAATAAAAACACCAGCCTTTGCTTTGGGGTTTTCCTGGGAGTTTGTCCTACAGACCAAGCCTGGAGATGGCGCAGAGTTCCTCTGGCTGGAAGGCCAGATTAAATACCCTGTCACCCTAACAGCCGGGATCCGTACAGCGGCGTGTCGGTCAGACTTGGCGCGGGCGGCGGGATCGTTTCGAACCGAGAGCGGAGCGCATCCCCCAGCCACCGGCTGCTGGAAATTTCGACTYTCATTTGGAAAGGGCTCTTGTTCCGAACAGCAGAGGCCTGTCCCCAGGACTGGTCATAAATCAGAGCTGACGGTGCGTTTGCAGGGTCATGAAATCCCAASTGGCTGACAGCAGCATGCTTTCCAGAACGGCTCTACTCTGTTCTTGGCCCTTCTAAGGGTGGCTATAAGCTACCTACATGGCTGCGCTTATGGAGTTCCCCTGTGGGACCAGCTTTATTTGAAATAGCAGAAACGAGAAAAAAAAAAAAAAGAAGAAACTCCCTCCTTCCCAAATAAGATCTTCTAATGATGAAAAGCTGTGATAAAAAGCTTTCAGTGGGCTTTCTTCCATTTGTGGGATTTATAGGAGCAATAGCTGCCTTAAAACATCTGCCAAATCATTCTACTTTTCAGTTTTGATTATCTGTCTGCKAGTTTGAGGTTCACTTTAACTGTACAGATGCAAGAAGTGAGAAAGCCATTCAACCCTAGATTTATTCTTAAGAAGTACCGGCTGTCTAAAATAAGGCCATAAAATGTAGGCTCCCTGTCTGGTTTGTTGTATGGTTGCATGGCTCTGTGCTATTAATTGCAACCTGGCTAACAGGTGCTTGCCAATGTCTTTATATTCTCCCCATAAGGAAGGATTATATTTCCATCTGGATAAAAGGGTGACGCTGTCTTTTAAAAAGAAGTTAAAAACAGCACAGAGAGGAAGTCCACTGCGGCACCACAAATGGAACCATTGCCCACTAACAGGAACGTGGCCTCTTCTCTGCTCCAACGGATCACGAGAGGGAAGGGAAAAGCCACTAATGTGACCTTTTTCCCCCATCCACTCCTGTGTCAGGTCACGAGTTAGACCCACCACAGTTTCTTCTCCTAGCACTCAAGGACTCCTACAAGAAAAGCACTAACGCACAAAGTGCAGGGGTCTGAGAAGCCCAAGCACTTAGGAATTAACCACGGGCTCCCTCTTGCCTCTTGCCGCGCACTCTTCGAGCATGGCTCCAAAGGACTCGCCCTGCTCTGCCTCGAAGAGCTTTTCTCTCAGCTTCGTTATCCCTTCATCTCTTCTGTCATCGGCCGGGAACACCTCTTCCCAATCTTTTGTTTCACCTCTTAATTCCTGCCTTTTTTCCCATGCCGTTCGGGTGGCTGTGCAAGCCCATTGCCCAACGCCGGCAGCCGCTTGTGAAACCCTCGGTGTGCATGAGAAGCGCGGCAGGACCCCGCTGCCCTGCTAAAACACTGAAGCCCCAGCTGAAGGCACCTGCTGCTCCTCRGGGCGCCTGCTCCCTCCCGAAGCTGCAGGAGCTTGACCTGCACGGCGCTCGAATTGCCACGGGGGGCCTCCCGGCACAGACAACGTTTTAACCATGTAGAGCATCAGAGAAATAACTTTCCTGCCTCTTTACTGAGGGAGTTCAGACTATTCGCAAACTCGTGGTCTCAGCTTAAATTCTACATTGGACCTTGCAAGCTACGTGTGGCCTCTCCCATTCCAAGCCAGGGCATGTGACACTGTGAAAGGCAGGGCAGTGCTCCATGTATCTTCAATWTTAATTTATCTCTCCCAGAGCAACACAAATTCTGGCTAACTTTGAGTTACCTAGATAAAAAAATACATAAAAAAAGGAGAGCCCCTACTCTACCCTTTTGCCCCTTTTCTAATCCATTTATCTACTTCATGTTGAGACTGGTCCTGAAGAAATTCCTGACATACTTTATCTACACAAATTGCAATAATAAGTGTGATTTCTGAAAGCGTTTACYAGCCTGTCCCACTCACTTGAATATTTCCTTGGACCCTTGGGTCCAATCTTCTGCAGGGGTAATTCACATATAATTAAACATTCTTGGCTGTTTGGATTTTTATCTTGCAGATACACCGCACCCTGCTCGTAAAAATTCCATCCCCGTCCGCCAAAGGAATCGAGCTATTCCCAAGAGGAGTCACTAATTGGAATAGCTACGCAGTGCATATTTGCAATGCAGTGCCCTGCTCCGCAGGGATCGCCAGGCTACACCAGCTCTCACCTGGTGCATCGCGTCCCGGTGCRGAGCCGTCCTCGGAGGCACCGTCATCCGCACGGCTCCGCACAACCGCTCGGTAAACGCGATGCGGGTCCGAACGGAGCACGTTTATAAGGACTCCGGGCTGCAAAGCCATGAATTCAGTTCACTCCTCTTAACGCAGCTCGAGCCCCTTCCAAAGGACGCAGCTCCCGCCTCTCATTGGCCGTGCCGGGAGCTCAGCCGGGGCGCTCTCCCTGGCTTGAGCCATGGGGAACGGCCTCCCTGCCTCCCCCAGCACACGTCGGCCTCGGGCTGCCCAGCGCTGCCCAGGGGAGCACAGAGCGCGGCGGCAACGGAGGGAGCCGGGCRGTCCGGAGGGAGGCGCCGCCGCAGCGAGAGCCAGGCCCTGGCAATGGGCGTTTGACCCCTGCTGCAAACGCGTTTGGGTTCACTGCTTCCCCAGCCAGCCTGCCCATACATGGAGGGATACATGGAGGGTTTTAGTGCAAAAATAAATAAATAAGCAAATAAAACACATCTTATTCTGGGTTGGGCAGCAGGATTCCAGAAAGAGGGGTCCAGAAACGGAGACGGGAGCGACAAAAAAATCTTTTCTTCTGCATTTCTTCCCTCTTGTTGTCGGGAAGGAGTGTTAAAAAAGGAGGATTTTGCATGAGCTTCCCCAAAGGCAGTGCCTTTAGGCTGCCCAGCCCATGGGAAAAGCAGAGCACAGTAGCACAGCGCGAGGGACAGGACGGTTTGGGGAGGGATTTCACCAAGGCGACACACTTGAAAACGCTGGGAAGTGTCAGAGGAGGGAAAACAGTCTGATCCAAAAGCTCACACCTGAAGACACCCAAGCACTGCTTGAAMCTGTGTCTGCGTTTGAACTCTGCAGCTTGGCCCCCTCTGTACAACATCGTGGCCTGAAACAAACCTCTGACCCAAACGCTCCCAACACCCCAAACGTGTTGATTCAGAGCTGCACTTYACTGCTCCTGTCAGCAGCAGGTTTGTCGGTAACTGCTCTCTTGATTGTCACCCCCTCCTCCTCCCTATGTATTTATTGGTAAGTTTTTTTCTTTTTTCTTTCTGATATCCATCCAACTCTGACCTCAGTGAGCGGAAATTCTTGAGCATTTCCTCCAACAGATACCTCTGGCAGGGATGAAAATGTTAGTAGGGAAAATTGCCTKTTGACACTCTATTTTTCTCTTCTTTTTTGGAGAGGAGGATGCTCAGCTTATAATAAAAGGGCTGAAAACTGCATTAATCTTTATTAAAGCATCGGAGTCGATTGGCAAGGCTAGGACTGGCTGCTTCCTCGCCTTTCCCTTCACGYCTGGCACCCTTTCCTTTCCCTGCTCTTCCCTTTTCTGACACTGTCTTCTGGAAGCAGCAAGCTCAGGCGGACAACAGGGGAAACACACATTTAGTCCAATGACAAGTTGGCACCACATCCAGCCTTTCCAAAGGGAAACTGTCCGCCAGGCTGGCGGCTGCGGACGGATGCCTCCCCATTTACATCTCCTTGCTCCGAGCCACAACCAGAGTAGGTATTAATCGCCATCAAGTGCCTCGCCGCAAACCCCTCTTGGGTGTCATTCGCAAATGCTCCACTAAAACCTTTAGTCTTTGAGCAGATCRCTTTGCTAATCCCACGTCCATGATGAGTTTTGGCAGCGATAGAAAGCAAGCCGCATTCGCCTCCGACAACCCGCCCTCGCCTTCCTTGCCCAGCTGTCACACCAGCACGCAGACCCCGTAACGGTGCTGCCCTTGCATCGCTCCTTCAAGCCCGGCCTCGGCTAACGGGGCTCTCAAGATGCACTCAAGCCTTGCACACATGGCCCGGACACTACCGTGAGTCAGCTACTACAGGACTACAACCCCGACACAATGCACCCGAATTTCAGATTGGGGCAAGAAAGCAGCAGCTGGAGAGAGGTGGGTGCAGCTTGGTTCTCTTCCCCTTTTTTTTAAAGCAACTAACTTTTCTTCCTGCCCCTGAGAAAGCTCCCTTAAAAATGAATGCGTCTATTCATATACGTAAGCAGATTAAAGGTCAGTTTACAGTATTTTTAAATTAAATAACAAAAAAAGATGAAGTTCGGTAGAATTCATGAAATTAGATTCATACCTCAGATACTTTCCAGAGTGGCTGGAAGGCCTTAAGGAATTAAACTGAACAGTTCCAAACAATCTTAAGAAGAGCCTCTTTCCCCCAAACTCCCTGCACTATCCAAATCAGCAGCATGCTTCCATACCCCAGACATACACTTAGAGCTTTGTTCAACTGGATCTGACCCCAAGTTAAGGGCCAAGTACCCCAAGACACGTCCGTAGATGATTTAAGCTGCACRGGAGGGGAGCCGGCCCGCGGTAACAGGCTGCCCACCGAACGCTCGTGGAGCTGCACATTGATGCAGACACTGCACAGAGCAGATGCACATTTGTGCCTTATTTGCGCTGCCAGAACCGCCACGCGAGCTGCCCACTTAAGCAAGGGAGGAAAGCAGATCATCTTGCTCGTGACAAGGGTTTGCTCCAGCGGGTTTAAAACGTGCCCCGGGTGCAGGCTCACACACACACACCATCCATGGGAGACCGCCTTGCACTTTTTAGTTTTGCACAGCAAGGAGCACTCGCATGAGCGCGRGGTCAAGACAGAGAGGCTCTGGTGCCGCTACACGTCTCGGTACCTGCACGATGGGGTGGCCCCCGGCAGACGCCTTCACGGCCCCGCGGCTCCCTTCCGTCTCGTAGTGAGCTCGGTGGTGGGATTTCGGCTGCACCTCGATGCGCAGCTCGTAAGGTCCTGAGTGAGACGGCAGCTGCCAATCAAGGGCAGGCAGCGACGGGCTGCAATGGAAAGGAAAAACATATTAAAAATTAACGCTATCGCAAACCACAAGCATCCCGCTCTATTGCTTTAGAGACCGCATTTCACAGTTCATCCCTCACCATCTTACATTTTAAATTTTGTCAATATGCATAATGCCACAACATAAGTAATTTAGAAGCTACCAGTTATTTTATGAAGACTTACAAGTCAAGCATATTTGATGGCCTCGATGCTACCGGATTTGTAAACAAAATGGAAAAACATTCAAGGCACGACTTACAAACATCTTGCTATATTGATCCTGCACCTAAGGGACAAAAGTAGGCAGAAAGACGTAGAGGAATTTAAGAAAGAGTATTTCCACTGCACAGGGGGATGCCAAGCGAGCTCTGGAGAAGTTCTGCATTTGATTAATCTAATGGAGTTGAACAAATCTGCTTAGTTCGCACAAGTCTGCTTAGTTTACATCGGGGTGGAAGAAGGGATGGGGAAATGACACAAAAAGAACCATTTCCTAGTTTTCTTCCAAACGTGAAAACACATCACAGATTCTCAAAATGAAGTTTTGGGGTTGCTTTTCCTTCTGCTCTATGTGCTCCAAAGAAGAAAGATTTGAAGCCAGTTACAAATCCTGCTAATGATGACGCATGAGCCAGAAGAGAACCCAGCTCACTCTCCTGGCTCTCTATTGACTCTGCAATTACAAAAATATCAAGGACTCATTACYATCACGAAGGCAAGCAGACCTGACAGCATGCACTGCTGGGGAAGCGGCATTCTTAGGAAGCCGCTCTCGGGGTAAAGCCTCACTTGGAAACAAAACCAAGAGGGCTCGGCTGCAAGAAGTGCAAAGAGGACGGCTTGGATGAGGATAGAAAAAAATAAAAATAAAAACAAAAGAAAAAAAAGAAAAAGAAAATGTTAAAATGGTATAGGGCCTGATGCAAGTTTATTGATTTTACAACCTAAGCAAACAGCTTAGGCTGTATCGCCCGCAGGCAGCGGGCACACCAGCGAGGATGATGTTTAGAGATGAGGAGGCTGCAGGGCCACCTGGAAAGCACCAGCCCCTGCCTCGCCGCATAAACTGCGACACAAGGAGGAATTGGGCAGCACAAATCACAGCTGAAACGAGCTGGCTTAGAGGGAGGGAAGGGAAGCGAGGGATCTTCTGCACTGGATGCCTTTATTGCAAGCACATGCTCAGCTGGAGACCGAATGCTCCGCCTTTCCAGGCCAGTGCTTCACTCMCTACCCCGACACCTCTGCAGATATGCAACCCTCCTATCCTCCCCAAATATCTCCAGTGTCTCTCACTGAGAGCCAGAGGTTCCATGGCTTGGTGCACAAGGTTGAAAAGTCCACAAGTCTTTTTTGGTTGGGGTATAAGGCCCTAAATTCATCATTCCATCCTTTATCACAAGCCTTCTGTAAAGCCCCTTGTAAACGTCTTGTGCAGCTATACATGGTGGGAGTTTATGTGGTACCAACAAGATTCTTTTTCCCCCTACCTGAATTATCATTTCTCATTATAAGTTTGCCCCAGAGGGAAACATGTGCTTTGAATGCACACACTGCATACATCACCAAAGAGTGCAATTTTTGTTAGAAAATCTCGAATCCCCGCTACGGACCGTGCCCCTGATGAGAAAGGGCCTACACAGAGRTGCCTCTCTGGGTTTCTAAAACCCATTTCTGCCCCTCACAAGCATCAACTGCTCAAACCCAGTGAACACCCTGGMCTTTATTTCACTGTTACTCTGTTGGATGACAGTGTGCAGAGCATTGTAGGGGGCAACCAGAGCCACTAASCCCAGCCCTCGGCCAGCCGCATACACCAAGTTCTGGGCCACTCTGCCTTCCAGCCTCCAGGAGCACGTGGAGCTCCCGCGAACACGGAGCAGTTCATCCAAGCAAGTTTTCMCACGTGCAATCAAAACAGCACGTGGAACAAGGGGCGTCAGCCCCTGGTGCTCACTCAGCCASCACCTCAAAGCTGCAGGTAATCAGCCACTCTGGAGAGCCCTGTTCTCTGCCTAGTGCATTACGCAGACATCCTTTCGTCTGGCCAAAGACAGGAAAAAAAGAAAAAAAGAAAAAAAACCCACTCTCAAAAACATCTCTGGAGAAGCCACATTTGACTAATGATAAATGACAAAGAGCAGAGCAAAACAGCTGTGTCTCTCCTGGTGATGATCAGCACACATTTTTAAACAGATGTTTTTGTTTTTAAGTAAATTCTCACTTGACAGATCTTTTTTTTTCCCTGAGCATACAATTTACATCAGATTAAAAACTTTTAACACCTAATTAAAAAGGACAACTCCAAGCAGCAGTATGCAATCCTCAAGTGAAAAGGAGTTTTTTTTWAAAAAAAAGATATCTGGAACTTATAATYACATACTTAAAAAAAAATAAAGGTTCAAGTGAGTACCTGATAATGTCAGTACAATTCAGATATTAACCTAATGTTTTCAAATAAGGGCTCATAATGAGTGTGCTTTGCTGCTAGCCTGTAACCTATTACCAGAATTCCAAAATATCACCTGACAAATTATAAATTGACATTTAATGGCAGTTTTCCTGATAAAGGAAGCAGCATGATGCATTTAACGGTGTCACGGGCTGAGGCTGTCATAGCTATTTCCTAGGTTAGGTTATCTTCATCATGCACTTAATTTCCTGCTGGTAAATGTAGTTAAAAGAAAAAAAAAAGAAAAAAGAAAAAAAAAAAGGTCCCTGAGCAAATGGCAGAGTGCTAAAATGTAAATCTGCTGGTCACACATAAATCCTTATCGATGTGAAAGGGCCCAAGCTATCTCAACGACTCAACACCATGAGAAGGTGGAGGAGCCCCTCCACAGGGGGTATGAAGAAATCTTCAAGCAGTCTTCAAACCCAACTGACACTGGTGCCTTGCCCTTAGAGGGAATTTTCCATCAGCTGAAAGGCTGTCCCATTCCCTTCTACGCTATAATAAAAGAAGAGTCTTGCTGCAATCCATCTAAACGCGATAACGAGGGGTGGTTGTTTCCAGGCAGGTTCACAGAATGTGGTGCTAGACCGTGGAAAAGGCGCTCAGCGTAACTCGGTCCTACCCAAATCAGATTACAAACCAGATGAATAGTGATTTATTTTGCATACACCAGATACACAATATGATTAAATCAAAAACAGATTATCCAGTCTGGCTGACTTCTGCTGTTAGCAGAAAGATTTATCAAGTCACCAGGAGGAGGAACGAAAAATGGAAAAGACACTAAGCAGCACACCGGAATGTGCATCGGCAAGACCCAAACCCCAACATCACCAGCAAACTTTGCAAAGGTGCTCAGGCCCCGTTTCCACAAGGCAGCTGCGTCTTCAGGATTCACATCGCCATGAGACTYCCCCTGTTTATACTACCAGGAGTCCTCCCGCGCTCCCGTCTGACAGCGGAGCGACCCGGCCCCAGGCCAGGCTTGGCCGCGCTCCACTGCCATGGGCAGCGAGCAGCTCCTCKGCCTCCCTCATTGAGCCCTGCTCAAAGGCTTCACGTTGACGCCTAGGCGCAAGCCATAGCAGCTCACACTCAGGGCTCCCGTCCCAAAAGTCAGCGTTCAAAGGAGGGTTTGCACAGGAAAGCATCCATTCGGTGACACGCCGAAAGGGCGGTAAGGGGTGGCTTGTGTGGCACCTCAGCTCCCAGTTTARTACTGTGCAAGGATAAGGAGGTGTTGAGGGAAAGAGCATTTCAAAAAGCTCGCGGGTTTTCAATGAGCTGGAAAAATCTGCAGAGGAAAGCAGGAGGGATYTGAAATAACAATAATTATAATAATAAAAATAATACAGTATACATGCTCCCAAGCAGTTCTCAGCTTTGCACGAGGGCGGTCCAACATCAGGAACACACCAACAACCTGAGCAAAGCACCAAAATACCCCATCCAGCAAGAATTTTAGCAGGACAGAAAGAGGTTAGAGGCCCCACGGGCTCATCCTCAACCCCARTTAACACTGAAGGGCCCCAGGGGACGGTCGGTGACGCGCAGCCGCTCGTGCCCAGCTTAGAGGGTTGCGGCCGGACGGCTCCACGTTCGCTTTGTCTGAGCAACTTCCTCTCGTTTGCCACAAAACACAGACGTTCACCTTGAATGCGCCGCCTGCGCAGTGGACCTGGATCGCCCAGGACTACCTAAGKAAGGGCGATTTTCCACCTCCAGAAACTCAACCTGTGCAAACACTACAGCTTCCCCCAAGGAAAGTTGTTCTATAGCTCACTATCTTGCACCAAAACTTCTAAATATATATATACAATGATAATACAAAAACACAGACAGGGGCAGGGGAATAAAAAATCCATAATATATTTTCTTTGATTAAAAAAAAAAAAATCTTTCAATATTAATGGTTAAGGCATGAGTTTGGAATGCTCCAGTTCAATCCCACCACAGTCACAACAGCTGAAACCAAGAAAAATCACCAAAAAGTAAATAAACAAACCCACTGAGGCAGAAACCAAACACGCTCTTGCCAATGGTAGACAGGTATCCAACCCTACACATTCGCTGGGTGTAAATTATAGCTTCCATATGTAAAAATATATGACATTGCGTATGTCGGTTCAAGAACATACGTGTACATTTTTGAGGCTGAAAAAGAGACTGCAGAAAAAAAGAGTAGATTTCAAATATTAAGGAAAAAGAAGTGGTATAAGAAAATACAGTAGGGAGCTTTTATAAGCCACCTGGAACTGGGTGTCTTTTCCTGGAAACGCTTTTTGGTGTGGTCCACCTCATATGTGCCACCCAACTGACCAAGAAACCTAACCATCTCTCTCCTCTTCCCTTGCCCGCCAACTACAGGATAGCTAATGAAAACGCCAGTGTTACAGGCCAGCCCGCTTTTTGAATGGAACTGGAAACAATGATAGTGCAGAAAAAAGAAGCTTTGACTTTTCAGTGAATAAGAAATGCCTCTAGGAAATGTCAAATTGTGTTTAGTCAAATTCAACAGCTAAAGAGGAAGTTAAAAAAAAAAAAAACCAAACCACACACAGAGAAGATTATCAAAAATCTGGCACTCTCATGAGTGCCAGTCCTTTTTGTTACAAAAAGGAACATTTGAGGTGTGCAAATAACAAAAATCTCAAAATCCCATTTTTTTTATCCCATATTTTGGAAAGAGTCATAGATACTGTAAGGATTGTCTTAAAAATCAAGAGTAAGAGAGAAGTCAACCTCAATATTTGTATTTTGCTTTTGAATTATTCATCCTTTTGAGATTTTTATTTAAAGAGAAATAGAGAAATTTATAGAGAAGTGATGTGTAACTATAAGCAGCCACCATAGAAAGGAATACAGCAAATATCATCTGCTCCTTACACACCYTGTTGAGAGTGCTGCTTCTTAAACTATTCACTACCCCTTCCTACAGAAGGGGGATTGTTGACAGAAACTTTTCACATTTGGGCAAGACAACACAATGCATAGGTAAACACTGAAATAAAGATCTGGGAGCAAAACAACAAGACCAGAATTTCACAAAGACTGTCTCTTTACTCTTTGCACAATGGCTAACACTCCGGAGCTTTATTTAAGGCAGATTAGTACATTAAAATAACCCGTTTTGGTCTGGAAATGGTCTGATTCTCCACTGCTACTYCTCAGTGTGTTCCAGAGTCTCCTTTGAAAAATCTCAGCTGTGTTTCTAAATATTTTCTACATCCAGYCCAAACACTTGGCGCAAGATCTGGGGCTGCAAGTGAAGCACCAAGATCAATGTCACTCCCATCGTTCCCTCGCTCCAGAAATCAAAAAACCTAAACCTGATTGAGATTTAGCTACCGTAAGTGAAAAACGTGATCAATACAGATCATACAAATCACCATTTCCCTTTTAAAAAAGGTCATCCAAAGGAAAAAAGAAAAGGGGAGAAAAAAATATGGAAAAGGATGGGGTCATGCACCTGGCTGATGACCAGCCTGAACCTATTCACTCCTGCTCCCAGATAAACTGGGATGAAAGGGTGGCAAGGAAAGGCGTCGGTGATTTTCCGAGGCACGCTTTCTTTTGATGAAAGTCGTAATGCATATTCAGGAAGAGACAGGAGAGGTAATCCAATATGGTTATCTCAAAATCATTACGAGCGGGTGGGTTTTGGAGTCTGAGTTGTTTGTTGGAGCCTACCCCTAAAATCCTAGCATTTGAAATAGAACAGATGCGTAAAATAACAGGAAAAAAAAATCCAGAGCTGTTGTGACAAATTCTTAACCAATTTTTTGGGAGAGATTTAAAATAACATCATTTCTGTTGCGTAGGCTGTGATCCTGTTGACGTCTGTGCTCACTTGCCCAGCACTCTTTCATATACATAAAATGAGAGGTATTTTTGGTGGAAGGAAGCACGGTCAGTGTATCTGATTGGTAAAATAACTTAAAATCACATTTCTACAGTAACTTCCAACTGCCCTAGAGCATGAGCTAATGAGATCACATGGAAACATATTGAGAACCAGGAAACATATTTCACACAAGACCAAAACAGTGGAAAAAATGTTGAATACACAACAGCGTGGGGCTCGGCGCGCTTCACCTTTGCGTTACCACACAGGAATGCTGGGCGCCTTCTCCCCGATGACAGCAAAGGGGGTCAGGCGATAAGGGTATGCTGGCTTAAACCGTGTAATTATTGAAGTTTTAGGCAACAAACAGTCATCCTCACCTCAAAAAAAAAATCAAAAAGATAGAGCAGAGAGGAGGAGGAGGTCAGGGAGGAAGGAGATCATTGGGGCCACGCTGCCATCACACAACATGCTGCAACATGGAGTACTGCAGACTGTTCATCTGGAGGCAGCAAGGGGCAGAGRGGGGCCGGTTGGGCACCAAGGCAAGGGTCAATAAGGAAACCCTTCTAGCTCTGTGTGCCCTTTTTTACTTTTAAACCAAGCGGCTTTTTTGCTAAGGAAATCTAAAGAAAGAGCAGATGTGCTCAGGGAGGATGAGGAAAGGGGGCTCACATCAGGCCCATGGACAGGCTGGCACATTTGGGGCAAGCGGAGCTCTTCCTGCACCGCTGCACGAACGACCTCAAAACGCAGACCAGAAGCGAAACTGAAAGAGAAAGCAGAGGCAGCTCGGGTTGTGGCTACCCTGCAGTGTTTCCTACACAGGATCATCGCCTCATAAATAAATGCAATGATACATTACTTATTATGGCGGCTTTTTTTTTTTTTTGCTTTATTGTTTTTCAAACGGAGATCAAAGTGGTGGAGAAGAGAGAGAAAATACACTGTAATTAGCTAAAGAAAAGACAGCTGATAAGGAGCTGTTGGGTGAAGTGGAATTTYTGATGAAGTGAGGTAAATGCTGAAGTAATGCTCAAGACAGCCAACTTTCTGTTCTGTTTGCATTCACTGCCTAAAACGTGGCAATACAAACGGCCCGGCAACAGCCACAATAACACGATCACCTCCTGGGCTTGCCGCAAGGAAAGCGCCAAGACGTGATGAACGAGGTTGGTCAAACCTAACGTCTGACCGTACCCAAAGGTCCTGCTGCTGGCACGCTTCTGAGCGCCTCCATATTCACCATTTCTTAACTGATGCAACTGAGACTTGCCTCTTGGGAAATAGATGCCTCACTGCCCGTCACAACCCAGATGTTTTTGTTTTTTTAATCTTCAAGGTTTTACTCACAGTTACACCACACAAASAAGAGAACATCACAAATAAATAAATAAACTAATAAAGAGCCAGTTAAATGGAGTGAGCGGACGATTGAGCTGGAAGTAGAGAATGAAACAGGAAGGAGAAGTAAAGGCGAGGGACAGAGAGATTAGCCGGAGAGCCCTCGAGCTGGGGTGCCTTACCTCATGTAGGATGTAGGAGACAAGGACTTGGGTTTGGCCCACGGGTACGGGTGCTGTGGCACGGACAGATACTGCTCGCAGAAGTTTCCTTTCCTGATATGCTGGAAGCTGGAGAAGTCTTCYGGGGACATATCCGCAGTCGGTGAGATGGTCCCGTGCTCCTCGCCAGCCGGCTCGGTTTTGAGCGTCATGGAGGGCGTGTGGTCGATGGCGGTCTTCCTCGACTTGATGGGGATGCCATCGTTCATATCGATGGTGCTGTCGGTGGTGAGCGCGTTGATGGCRGCCACGATGGCGGAGCTGGTGTACTGGTTGGTGTTGCCCAGCCAGGTGTCGTCCGTGACGCTGACGCGCGGYGAGCCCTGCGGCGAGGGCGTGGGGGAGTGGTGGGGCGAGTAGGAGGTGGGCCTGCCGTTGAGGCTGTACTTCCTCTTGTTGCAGGGCGACGGCGGCCGGGAGTTGCGAGCCCCCAGCCAGCTTTCCTCCGTGATGCTCGTGCGGGGAGACGTCGACGGGGAGTGTCGCGGCGAGCTGAGCAGGGTGCAGGCCACCATGCCACGCTGGTAGCCTTCCTCGGTGTCCGTGGTCTTCGGCGAGACGCACGGGGACTGCCACGGGGAGGTCTGGGGCGAAGTGTACGGGTACGAGTAGTTGGACTCGTAGGAAGAGGCTTCGGAGTTGCAGCTTCTGGAGGACAAGCTGCTGGCGGGACTCAGGCATGACGGGTCTCTGTACGCCTCGATGTTGGGCAAGTTCAGCGTGGCCGTGGAGGGCGGTCGCTTCGCGTTCGGGATGGCCTCCTCAACCTCATCGTGGAAAAACTGGTTGTTGTTATGGTGAAGTCCCATGTAGGAAGTGATCTCAATTCTGGGGCTCTCTAGTGCTGGAGCTCCGTTGGGTCTGATGTTTGGAGGCATGTAATACTCGGAGGCCCCACCATCAATATGTCCTCCATATCCAGCAGGATGATTTGTTGATGGGACAACTGAAATGACTGGATTTGATGTCTGAAGGCCATGACATGGAGTAGACAATGAGGAATGCGCCACATTTAGAGGCAAACCAGCATTTACATTTGAAGATGTGTAATTATAGTGTTCTGGAAGAAACAAACAAACAAAAAATAATGATATGAAGTGCTGCACATAGATGCTCGCTTGCTAAAACACCGAGCTGGCATGGAGGAACACAACACAACGGACCAAAGCACAGCGCTCCCTTACGCCCCGGAGGCCAARCACGCACGGCGTTACATCAGGGCTGAAGACTGGCATCCTTGAAAGTGCTGGCACTTTTAATCAGCACAGAACAAGCTACCTAGCGGGGGTATGTGGAAGGAGGTGCCTCAAAGGCACTCTTCTTATTTAAGCCTTAAGAACGTAACTGTGTCTTCAAGCAGTGCTCCAGCATCCAGAGACTGCCGCGCTGTCCAAGAGACACGCGCTTTGATGTAAGTGAGCCTAACTCCCTCCCTGCAAAACTGGAATCCACAAGACAAGGGAAAGATAAAAAGTGGAGGCAGACCAAATCAAAGAACATGATCAAATGCGCTGTTTGAAAACAAAGTGAAAATCCTGAGGTTTCCATTACGGAGAGTTTCCAACTGGTCCTAGTTAACCAGGCTTTTGAAACAAAGCGGATCTATTGACATGCTGTGGTTTCCGAGATAACTTATCCTCCAGCCTAACCAGCAGAGACCGAGTGAGGATAAACAGGGATATCTTATTAGTCCAGCAACTGAAACTTCATTGAGATTGTTGGTTATTACCAACAGAGCTAGTTGAGCACTGCCAGTGCACTCCAGGCCACCAGCTGATGTAACAACGTCCATGTCACCATGTGCAACCACTCACATCTCTGAGGGCATTGAAGCAACCGTTACACAAATGGTGCAGGAACCCGACAAGTGACAGACCAACTGCAGACTCTTTCTGATGGTCCCCCGGAATAAGCACAGAGGAACAACCCCAGCCTTCACATGCCTCAGTCTCACAGCACCACGTCCCAAGGCAGCTATGAGACCATCCCTCCTAGTCCCCTGCTGCTGACCTCCCCAGCACGCCAGGATYGCCTCATCTCAATATCTCCTACGCTGAGGACCGCGCACGGGTGTCTCTGACATGCAGAGATATGAAGGRACCAAGGCAAGGAGACCGCAGAGCGCCCCACACGCAGAGCCGGCTGCCCGCCCTCGTGGAGGGGATCTCCCATGGCCTGACCCTTGCCCACCTGCCCTGCTGGGACAAGGGAGACCTGTGCCCAGCACCGCAGCTGGCAGCGCCGGGGCGACCTGCTGCCCGAGTGCCACGGACGCGCGCGAGCCTCCTGGGGGATGTGCCGACGCCGGCGGCTATTGCCTTTCTGCTGCTGAGCGGCTCGGCCCTCTCTGGTGTCACCCGCAGCCTCTCGCGTTTCTCACCCACAGCGAGTCCAAGAAAGGAGGAAAAAAAAAAGCTAGCCCCCTCTTTGCCCTYGTTAAGGACTTTCACAGCATCTCCGGGACGCTCTGGCCGATTCACGGCACGGCAGGCAGCAGTCACCCGCAGACTGTTGTGCCTTCAGAAACCGGGCGTTCACCAAGAAGGGTTCACTGGATCGTGCCAGAAGGCACCACAAACCGAACTGCATTGTGCAAAACACGTTACAGCCTCACACACTAGTCAAGCACCAATGACAGCAAGAAATAAGAGAGGCTGCTTGGAAAGGAGTGATCTGACCACAGGGATCATGGTGAGGCCCGCATGTGCCTGGGGGCCTCTTTCCCACATCAGTCCCCTTTCCTGGCTGTCCTGATGCACGGTGGCATTGCACACAAGCATCACCCCCTTCCTCCAGCTCCTCATGGGGCAGGGGGAAGAAACGCAGTGCAACGGGTAGCACTGGTGTCACCTCTGCTCCCACCCAGAGTTGCGCGCGCTGCAGCTGGGCAGCCAGAGCAGGTGCCACAGCAGGACCCGCCCAAAGCCCCCCATTTACTGCGAAAACGGCAGAGGGGTTTTGAGCTGCTTGAAAAAGCATCATGAACACAGGGGTCCTGTGAAAGTTACCACACAACTAGGGTGAAATTCAAGTGCTGAAGTCTGTTGGAAAACCCCAGCCCAGGCTTAGTGTGCAATAGAAAACCTCAGGCTGGCCTTGTGTACCCAGTTATAGAAAAAAGWAAAAAAGAGAAAAGAGGAGGGAAAACAAAACAAACAAACAAAAGAGAGTTCCCAGTGTTCAAAAAAAAAAAAGACAGCTCCAAGCAACAAGCTCTCCTAATGCTCTTTTATAGAATAGGCTCTTTTAGCACTATGTAAATAATGCATATTTTTAAGAAGTCAACTTTTAAAGGGCAGAGGAAAACAACATATGTGATGCAACTTCTCACACCATCAAACACGTAATGGAAAGAAGCAACACCCAGAGCCTTCCAAATGTATTCAGGTRCCTTTGACTTTCAGACAACTTTTGGAAATGACCAAACGCAAATATCCAAAAGCAAGAACCAGATCAACTCCTTGGTTTATAATATTAAAAAAAAAATCAATTGCTTGAAAAAAAAAAAATTAAAAAGCACACTGACTTCTATATTTACAAAAATCCATCACAGATAAAGCAGTTCAGCATTCATCAACAGGCTGACGCCTTTCCTCACAAAAGCGAGTAAGGATAAAACAGAATTAAAGGGCAGCCTCAAGAGGGAAGGGAGACAGAGGCAGCTACGCAGGCACCCAAGGACACCGCATAGCTCAGCTGCACGGAGTGCTTGGCGCTGCTGGCAGCGATGAAAGGGAGCTAACGCCTTCCCTGCTCCCCAACACGGGGGCTGACCGAGGCGCCTGGGGCTGCAGCCTGCACCGCTGCTCCACGGGCACCAGCCTGGGCTGCTCGCCGGCAGTGCTGTACCTTAATGCCTTGAGCTCCCCGCCTGTTTCGGGTAGATTTGCACAGGTCTGTATCGGGTCTGTTGCAGACAACTCCGCGTTTACACTGAGGATCACTAGCAGCAGAAACTGGACCCCTCGCTTTGGGACTGCTCTTTTGCAGGTTGTTTCACTTGGCAACAAGATTAAAAAAATATAAATCGAATTATGTTTTCCCTAATTAAGTTCATAGGGTAGAGGCTCCCTTCCTTTCTACCCATCCTGCAAGGCACTGAGCACCGTCAGCTGCCGTTTATTCCCTTTAAATAGGACTGCTCAACACCTGTGGTGTGCCAGGGCGTTAGAGAAAGCAAAGGCTAATTCTCACTTCCAGTGATGAAGCCAGTTCTAGGTGTGTGCTTAATTTCATGCTTTCAGAACTGCCTAATGGAATTAGGTGCTCTCCCTCATTTGGATGCGGGCACTCCATCTTCCCCAGCGTGCGGTGTCTGCTTACCGGGACGCTCGCCCCTTTCCAGAGGCAGCAGCCGCCCGGCCGCGCAACACGGGCCGGGGAGCGGCGCGCCAGGGGGGGCAGCAGCGCCATGGGGGGCAGCAGCGCGAGGACTGGGGCACATCCTCCGAGCTAACGGCCAGGGCTGCAGGGCGGCTCCGAGGCACAGCCCGGCTAGCGCTAAGAATGCGTTAAGTCATCTCCTTATATATAAGGTTTCCTCGGGTGACCCGCCACCAGCACGGCGGTGACAATCCATCTGATAGCAGGAAACAAGGACAACTTTATTTTTCTCTCTCCCCTCTGACCCGGGTCTCAATTTCAGCCTCACGAGCCACCTTCACCCCCACCCCCCTCAAGTATTGTCCAAAGTCCCAAAAAAGGGAGCGTGACGCGGGACCCGGGAACTGCATGACCTGCGGTAAAGTCAGGCCCGTTATTTTTGTTTAGCGATGACCTTCAAGCAAAACCCTGCGCCTAAATTGCTCCAACTTACGGGAAGGGCGGAGAAGGGAAAGGGGAAAAAAAACCCTCACCAAGAGGGCAGAGGGGCGGGCGGCAGAGCCGCGTCCCGCCGGAGCCCCGGCACGGGCCGGTGAGGGCAGCTCGGCGGGACCGCGGGGTCCGGGCGGGCGGCTCGGGGGGCACCGGGCGGGCAGGGGCSGGTGGCCGCTCCCTGTTTCTGAGGGGCTCCCGGCGCTCTCCRGGGAGAGAGAGACGGAGGGAAAGAACGAAAAGCAGCCGCGGGGARCAGAGCTGCCCCCGGGGCGCTTCCCCTCGGCGAGGAGCGGGACGGCGCTCGCAAGGGCGCGCGCAAGGAGAGCTGCTCGCCCCGCGGCGCATCCCGCGGGCCCCGCCGCGCACCCACCTCCGCCGCCCTCGTCGCTGTGCTTGAACTCGAAGAGGAAATCGAAGTCAAACTCCTGCTCGCCCCCCGCGCCGCTCATGGCTCCGCGGCCGGCGCCCCGCGCCCCCCACGGCGCCGCAGCCCCCTCGGGCCGCCCCGGACGCCACCTGATGCTGCTGCCGCCGCCGCCGGGCCGGCTCTCGGCCGCGGGCGGTAACGTGAGCCCGGCCCCACGGGCGCCCTCCCCGCGGCCGCCGCCGCCTCCGACCCGCCCCGCGCAGGTTTCCGCCCCGCTGCCAAGAGCCGCCCCCGGCGCCAGCGGCCGCGCGGAGCCCCGGCCCGCTCCGCTCCGCGCCGCCCCGCGGGGCTCGGGCTCGTCCCCGCGCGCCCCTTCACGGCCGCGGGGCGCCGGCTCCGCGCGCCGCTTTTTTTTATTTTATAATTAATTTGTTTGATTTAGTTGCAGCACCCACTAGTGCCAACCGCTATAAAGAGCGCAGGGAAGCGGCACTCTCGCTGTGTCGGCGTCCTCCGTGCGCTGCCCAGGGGAAACCCCCTCGGCCGGAGCCCCGTCCCGAGGGGACCTTGCAGCAGTCCCYGGGATGGAGGGGGACACGAGGCAGCCCCCTAGGCTCGGCCCGGCCCTCCGGGGTGCCCTTGGGTGCAGGGAGGGAAGTTAGGGCGCTCCCCGGCCCGCTGGCTCGCAGCGCTCCTCCGTTTTAAAAATCCCTCGCGAACCAACTAACCAACTACGGAGCAAACAAACGAGCCCCTCTCGCTGGGCTGAGACGCACCGCGGGCGGGTTACACAAGCCCGAGTTGAAGTCTSCAGCCTGCAAATGACCTCAGCGCCGCAGAGCGCCCTGCGAGCGCCGGCCTCTCGGAAATTAAGGCCGAGTTTCAAAAGAGATGATTTTAAAAAAAAGAAAAAAAGCAGTTATGGAAACGGTGCTCCCTTATAAACCCAGGGAATACCATTTTCCAGGCTTATGGCTCAAAACTCCACTACAAAGTGCCAGGAACACACATTTTTTTTCCATCAGAGCCACTTCGGCTATTTTTTCCCCCTCCGCACGGGGCCGAGCCGCGCGACGTGACCCGGCGGCGCCGGGGGGCAGCCCCACGGCGGGGACCTCGGCTYGGGACAGAAGGAGCACCCCCGAAATCTCCCCCAGCCCTTGGCCGCGCTCCTCGTCCCCACGTCGGGGCCCTGGCGGTGCCGCTGCCGCGATCGACTGTTCGCGCCGCCGTTCAAGTCTTTGGGCTGGCGCCTTTCCCCGAGGAGAGGGGCAAGATGCGCAGGAATGTGAAAGCGGAGCGATGGGGATGCAGGTTAGCAGTTGGACTGATGGGGCAGAGCGAAAGCCGCGCGGGGAAGCGATGCCCTTTGGCCAGGGGAGGCTTGCCSGAGGGCCGCCGGCCCCGCACGGTGCAAAGCTCGGCCTGAGGAGCGGGGCAGCTCGGAGCGGGACCCGCCGCCGCCGGGGGCAGCTCCGGCRCCGGGACGCGGCCCTTGGGCCGCATCCCGGGAAGGAACCTCGAACCCCGCGCTGGATACGGACAGGAGGGAGGAGGCCCGAGATTGCGGCTTCCCCCTCGTCGACACCCCCGGCGAGCAAGGGGGGCTTCGCTCGCAGGCAGCGACCGCTCCTCGCGGGGCTCCCCTGCGTGTTTCCCTCCCCAGGTCACGCTTGCTGCCCTCTCTCCTTCTTTCTTTTTTGTTCTTGTTTGTTTGTTTGTTTTTCCCTCCTTTGTTTTCCCCCGTTCATTTAAATCAAATCAAGCAGCGCGGAGCGG
Source organism: Eudromia elegans (assembly GCA_003342815.1). NCBI lineage: Eukaryota > Metazoa > Chordata > Aves > Tinamiformes > Tinamidae > Eudromia > Eudromia elegans. The sequence continues at coordinate 1,038,224 of PTEX01000020.1, forward strand.
CTCTGGTGGCAAAGGGCGCTCGCAGGCTCCGAGAGCGGCGCCGAGGCCRCAGCGGCGCTTGCAGCTTTCGCACGGGCAGGACCCTGTCAACTGAAGTGAACCCGGGCAGCGGAACCATCTGCGTGGGAAATAAATAAATAAATGGATGTGCAAGTGAAACGCGGGGTGCCGAGCGCCCCGTCCTGCATCCCGGCGCCGCCTCCCAGGGCTCCGGGCTCGCCGGCAGCCCCGCTAAGCCCGAGGGGCGGCAGCACGGAGGGGACCCCCGCGCCGGGGCAGCCCCCGCCGCCGCGCAAGGGGCGCGCAGGRTCTGGCCGCAGGATAACGCGGCGCGGGTAACGGCGCTCTGGAAAGGCGGAAAAACCCGCGCTCGGGGAGGCGCGGACGGCTCCGGGCAAGCGGGTGCAGAGGAGCTGCCCCGCGCGCGAGCCCCTCCCGCCGCGGCAGCCCCAGCCCCGCGGCTCGGAGCGGGGCTGCCCCGCGGGGCTGCCAGACCCGCCTGGAAGCGGCAGCGGGGGAAGGAGCCCCGGGCAGCCCCCGGCGCGGCGGGACGCGGCTGGGAAGCTCCCGCGCGCGCCCGCCGCGAGGGATGTCCCGAAGCGCGGCGTGGCGGCTCCCACCCCTAAAACAGCAAGCGGGGCGGGGAGGGAGCCCCGAGGCACTTGGCAGCTCCGTCCCGCCGCGGGCAGCGGGGCCGGGGYGGCGGAGGCGCCGGGGGGCGGCGCGGGAGACACCTCTTGGCCGGCTGCCGGCGGCAGCGCTCGGGCCGCCGCGGGGAAACACCGGGGACGCCGCCGCCCGCCGCCCTCGCCCTGGCTGCGACCGTCGCTGCCTGTTTCAGCCTTCCTTTTTTACCTTCCTCCGCCGCCTTCATGGTGCCGCCGGGCGGGCGCTGCGAGGCCGCCGCGGGCGCCCCTCGGCCGCCGGCCGCGTC
>PTEX01000020.1:1040910-1108410 GCA_003342815.1 Eudromia elegans
GGCTCCGCGGCCGCCGCTTCCCCTTGCCCTGCGCCTCCCTCGGCCCCGGTTTGTTTACAGCCGCTACTAGGAGAGACTGTTACCCGGCGCTTATTTTAGAAGTCGGTGATGACTAACGGAGTTAAAAAGGAGCTTAGTACAGAAAACAACCCTATTTTTAGACGGCTGTTGTTTCGGTGGATTATTGTAGCAAAGGCGCCCGGGCCGCTCCTGCAGGCGCTGCCCTGGGCCGGCGCTGCCTCCCCTGCGCGCGGGGCCGAGCGGAGGCCTCGACGGCCCCCGCGCGCTCCCTGTTTTCTCTCTTTTCCGAAATCTCACGGCCAAACCTGACCCGTAATTGCTATGGTGACGATAGGGTTTAATTAGTCCCGAGTTTCCAATACACAAACCTACCACTCTTTCTGCAGGAAAAAAAAGAAAAGGGAGGAGGGCCAAGGACAACCTTGGAGTATCCGCAGCAATTTGCAGTGACCTCCCACGCTGGGTCAGCAGGGAACCAAAACGGGATCCCCGTTGCCTTTGGAATCATGTCGAGCTCTTGTGCAGTGGCGGGAGGTGCCGCCACATGCAGCGGCTGCTGCAGCCTCCYGGGCACTGCTGTCCTCCTATCTGCAGCCACGCGAGGCCAGGCAGCGGTTGGGAAACCTGTCTTGCCATGGCTTTTGGCCCCTGCGCTTCCTACACCCTTTCCTTTCCCTGCTGGAGACTCCAGAGTCGCTTCGTTTTCCCCTGTGCGACCTGGCCGTCCACCATGCGCCGCCTGTGACCGCACGCAATGGAGAGGAGGAGGCAGCACCACGAGGGTGAGCAGGAGATTTCTGATCCCTTTTGCTCCTTCTGTGCAGTTCTGCAAGCAAGGCTGCAAATTCACCCTCCGCCCTCAGTGCTCGCATGCAAGCCTGCTGTTATCCTGAAAAATGAAAGCAAATGGTGGCGCGTTTCTGCAGGACATTTTCATCAGTGAAGGGCCAGATCCACGCTCATCGTTTTGCTTCCCCACGACATCATATCGCGGCCCCGGCTCCAGGTGTCTCAGCTCAGGACACCCTTCCTCGCTCAGCCATGGCACTGCCGTGACCACCCTGGTGCTGCTGTTCCCACTGYGCAGGGGTGTCACCCAGGTCCCTCCTTGGCGACCCCCATCCCACTCTGAGCAAGGCGCTAAGGATCAGGACAAGCCTCTGCCCATTCAGCTCTGTCTCTGTGGTATCCTCATAGCAGGCAGCTGCTTACAGTGGACATACAGAATCCCCCAACCCAGGATGCCTGTTGGAAGAAGCTCCCCGTGACCWGCGGAGAAATTTAATTCGGCTTTGAGCTGCCTTTTGTGCCTAGTATGAATAACCACTGCCCAGCCTCTTGGGGTCTGTGCTCCCATCTTTTTCATTCACCGTCACAAAAGGTTTTTAAGTCTCGAGCCTCCCCAGCCGAGTCCCTAATTAAAGCCTTCCTAATCCTCCTCATGGGAGTGAATCCTGATGAAAACGGCGACACACTTCCCCGGGAAGGGGCAGAGCAAAGAGCCGGAGGCACCAGGTGCCTCCCCTTGAGCAGAGGGGGATGAGGGCCAGGATGCCAATGCCGCCTCCCATGGGGACTGCCACAAGTCGTCTYCCCACTCTCGAGGTGCGCTGCACTCCACGGCACTGATGCCACAGGATTGCCTCTGTGTGCTTGAATAATGTTGTAATTTACCCTCCGACCAGCCTCGTTACAGCTCTGAGTGCTCTGGTGATTTACCTGGCTTTTGATTTAGAGGGCTCTCTTTAAACGACTGCTTAGGAGCCCRGCCAAGCACTGCAGGCAAAGGACCTTAAACCCTTCTGGAGCTACAGCCGCCCATACAGACAGCGACTTTTTGAAATGCAGACACAGACAGGCACAACAGGCCCGTGCACAGAAAGCTGGGGCTGAATTAAACAGCGATGTCCGGTCTGGGAGACAGATTCGCGCCGGCGCGCGTGGCCTTGGTGCTCTCCTCTTTTCACTTGGCTTTCGCTCCGTGGAGGAAGCCGAGTCCCGGGCAGGGGGATCCTTCCAGGCCAGGGAAGCTCCCAATCCTGCTCCGTTACTCACAGCTCTCGTGTGACCCTGGTGTCCCAGCTAGGGCCCTCAGGGCCTCCGGTCACACAGTGCGGTGACYGTCACATCGGAAGACACCGACGCTYTCTCTTGCCTTTCCCTTTGAGCACTGCAAGTCAAATGTGTCATAYAGAGGGAGGTTAAAAAAATGCCTTTATTGCCATTGTGCAATGCATTAATGCRTTATAATAAATGAAGGYATTTATTGGTTTGGGTTGTAAAATACGACCAAACAATCCACCATGTTCAGTGCTTGTTGTAACAGCTACCACTTTTGCTAGCTACTTCAGCTGCTTGCAAAGAAGCAGTGGTGAGGTTTTCTACCAGAACACACACTTCAGCCCCAGGAACCCCTCGTCTCCTTTCGACTTGTGCAGTTACTGCCATAGAGGGAGGTACCGAGACTCAGGAACAGCTTATTAGGCAAAGCCAGACTGGGGACCCCGCCAGCCAGGGGTTCAGCCCGGCAGGCGAGCGGCTCCCTCCCCACGGGAAGGAAATGGCAGTTCATGGCGTTTGCCAGCGGCCGGAGCCTGGGGCACGTGCACCGTGTGGGGGCTGCTCGCGCCTTGCTTGCCCATGGGGGCGCAGGGAGCACACAGTGATTTTTAGGCAGTTCAAGGCACCTTTCTCCCCAGATGTCCGTGATCCAGCTCACTGCAGGCCCGAGCCTCTTCCTGCGTTAGTTCCCTCCCGCTCTAGTTCATTAAATGTGCATTTGGATGCACTCTTTGCTCTCCCTAAAGGAATAACCCTTCACTGTGTCCTATTGAATTGCTCTGCACGAGCCCCTCTCCCRGCGGCTCCAAATCCTCCTGCACTCTGGTGCCTTCCTCAGTTTTATCAGGGGCCTCCTCTCCTGTCATGATGTCGTGGGCATCTGGACACCCCGCAGTGCAACCCAACACACAGCCCTCATTTACACAGAGCCCGCATGGAGTGCAAGTGGCGGCACCGAGCGCCGGGAGGGCCCCCTGCTCCGCACAGTCCCGTGCGCTGCGCGCCTTTCCTCCCTGCCCCAGTATCGCCCTAACATCCCTCTCGTGTGGCTGCTCCAGTACTTGTGCACTCCTCTGTACCGGCCTCATTTCTTCAGATGTGAAATCACCAGCCTTGTTAAACTCCAGGAAGCACAAAATCRTCGCTTTGGACTGCTCTGGGCTCCCCTTCATGAACTTCATGGACATTCAGGATATGGACTCCTGTAGCAGCAMTTTTGACCATGGCCCCTGTGCCAGATACTTGAAAATACCAGTTCGTGCTATAAACTTCCCCTCCCATTCCCTAGTTTTCCCCACAGGGCAGCCCAAAGGGTGTGGAAAACTGAAGGAAAAGGGCATCATTTTCCAGGTGGTGAAATGAGGTGCCAAGGTGTTTTTTCGCTCTCTTTTGTGGGGCTGCCTACTGTTGGGGAGCATCCTTTACATTCAAACTAGGTAACCAGYAGCCTCGTGGTGGAAAAAAGCCTCATGGTGGAAAGCAGAACCTCCTCCTCTGTTTTCAGCCGATTCTGAGCTGCTCAGCCTTTCCAAAGTGAATATCCTTGGACAGGGCTGAATCTTGCCACCTTTTGGCCCAAAAGCTGTGGAGAACGTCAGGATGTCACTGTTGAAAGCCRAGTCTGATGACGGAGACCCTGAGCTCGACCGTCTCCCGCAGCCCGGGAAAGAGGCCTGAGGTCCTTTGGATCCGACCCTCATGTGGCTCCGACCCAAGTTCCCGGCACAGCTCCGGGCACCCCTGCTAGCTCGGGCCCCCCGAGGGTGCCATGGGGCTCAGCTAAGTCCTGCCACCAGCCCCGCCACTGGCTCGGCAGGGACAGAGATTTCCCTTCACTGAGGGGGATGGGTCAAGGTGTCCAAAGAATAAGCTCCTCACGTATTCTTTCACCTCCTCACCCCTTACATCTCATCTCCCTTATGAGATCCTGATTCTTTACACTCTTGTCATTCACGTACAAGAGGTGTTTTCTCTATAGGGTTAAGGGGACTGGCACCCTGGAAAGGATTCCAAGCCTCTGTACTTTGGGCAAGGACCTAAGTGTTTAGTTCTTTGTGCAGCAAAATGGCACATAAGCCAAAAGCTTTTGCTGCACTACAGAACGACAGGATTCCCATTTTTTKACACCCCTGTATGCTCAAAATAGCCCTCTTGAAGAATAAATGCTGGAAATTAAAAACTTCTCAAGTCAGCCTTACCTATTAGCAGCCTGTCTGGCTAGACTCTAGCTTATTATTTTTTTTACTGGTGTGTGGCTGTAAAGAGAAAACCAAGGAGAAAAAGAGGCAATTAAAATGCATTAAATTGATTTCCAAATGAGTATGCAGAGCTAGAAAGTCTCAGGAAGAACCCATCTCTTCTGTTGCATCTGTTGTTGTATGTGAGAGCCAGAATTCACTAGCAACTAGAACAAGGTGCATTTGCAAACATTACCCGGGTCAGACTTATACCTAGGATGCGTCAGTCAAGCCTCTGAAAAACAAATGCATGAAGTCATTGCATTTGCTTGGCGAGCACATTTTGTGATGCAGAACTTCTCCAAGGCCCTGCGAAACTTTATCAGGATGACCTCCTTCATGTCAGCATTTTAAACATGGGACTCTGAGCTTCATTGTAAGGAAAACAYCATATGGAAAACACCGTGCTGACCCACCATGGTTCTTCTGCTCTAAGTTGTGCTTCAGCGCAACAACGCAGCTATGGRGCATCACAGCACCAAACGGCCTGCTCTGCAGCTGAGGGCTCCTCAGGCTAACACAGATATGTAAAACACAAGCCCTGCAGCAGCTGAGGAGACACCACGGAGGCCAGAGAGAAGAAGCCTTTGCTTGCAAGACTCTYCTGTCCTCCTAAGAGTCCAGTTTAGCTAATCTTCAGGTCAAGCACACAAAATAAATCACGACGTTAGAGATGCCTCTCAGTCACGTGAGGAGGAGGCTGCCTCCCCACAAACATGCACATCGGGTGTGAAACCAGCAGCCCAGAGGAGGCAAACGCTGCCCGGGGCAGTCACACCTCTGCTAAGTGAGCCATGACCTACAGCAAAAAAAGAATATCCCCCCATATTTACTGATGSAGGCTGGAGCTATCCACCAAGCAGTAACACGGGGGAACACTAGGAAAAGAGAAATAAAAAAGGCTGGCCTTCCCCAAAATAAGACGGAAAATGAGAGTTTTAGACCATATCCTGGGAAAGGGAGCTAAGAAAGGAGAGACCAAACCTGAGAGCTGCAAAGTGCTTTGCAGGATACTCTCAGACTTCTGCTGAGGAAAACGCCCGTGCAGAGAGGAGCATCTCGGAGGCAGGGCCGCTTGCACTTGCTGCCCCTGGCTGAGAGCTGGAGCTGGGGGCCGCTGCTCTGCTGCGTGTGCTCGGAGCAGTCCTCAGACCTGTGCCACAGGGAGACACTTTTCTTGGTTTCTGCAGTTACAGGAGCCACAATGTCAAGTCTGGATGCCTGGGGCTCSACTCCAGGCTTTGCTGGCTGCACTCCACTTGGAGGTTACGGTTTGCCAGTCCCCGTGGCCTCACAGTGCAGGTTTGTCTTGAGGAGGAGTTTGAAGATGGGTCCTGGTGCCAAAAGYGCATTCAAAGGCACTGCTTCTCCTGGGGTGAGTGAAAGAGCCAGGTCAGGCATTAAGGCTGGTATCATGGGTAGGTCAGAGCAGGGCAGACAAAGCATGAACTYCCGGCTCAGCCATGAGGGTCTCTGGGGCTTGTGAGGCTCTCGGAGGGTGGTGACKTGGAGGAGGGCTGAGGTGGGTCTGGCCAGACATGGTTTCACAGCCCTGACCACACGGGGAGGTCTGGCAGACACGTGGACTCTGATGACTCAGAAGCGGCGGGAGGGGAACACCTTGCTGGGATGAGACACCCTGCCCGGCTAGCCCGGCTCCGTCTGCACCAGAGCGCGGCTACCGCTTTGACCAACGCTCAACCCACACGGGAATCCGGTCGGGCTGTGGCCGCTGGCCAGTCTGCCAGAGAGCTGTCCAAAGCAGGTCTCGGCACCAGCTCTCCGGGCTCTGGCAGTCTGGTTCTCCCCTCATGGCTACAGAAGCACCCTCATAGATAGTCACAGCAAATGTGACCTGAGCAGTCTTGTGCTAAAGGATTTCCACCCCCTAAACGAGCCTAAAAACCTACAGCCTCRCTGCAGCTAGGGAAGGGGCCAAATACCCAGGCCTCTAGTTTGAACCCAGCAGGGCAGACTGCTGTCTAAAACACCTCCAYGAATCAATATTTGCACTGTTTGCAAACAGCCTGTCACGTAGAGAAGACACCTCCGTGTGTAGGTAGCAAGATGATCCACTTTGACAACGACTGCTTTGGAAATAACCCCTGTCATCAGAGCGACTTCGGCCTCGTTTGGAAGATCTAAGACTAAGATAGGCAAAAAAGGCTCTTCTTTCCCCTGCTACAGAACCATAGTTGTGCAAAACGAGCAGTGAGCACCTTGCAAGGAGGSGAGCTTCTGTGGCTTCTCGAGGCGGCTTTTACCCTGCGGAGCGCGGGACTTTGTAGTTATTCGTTGGTTTCCACTGCCCTCTCCTGGTGCCTGCAGAACGCGGGCGCTGCGGCAGGAGGGCAGGAGGTTGTGTCCTGCGTTAGTCAGGTCTGGCAGCACGACAGTGAAGGGCCACCGAGGGAGGTAAAGCGCCACTCGGACGAATGGGGCGTGAAAATGTCCCAGGTTAAAGCAAAGTTCTCCCTCAACACTCCCTGTAAATGACACTGTCAAGTCAAACATCGGCCTTCCCCTCCTCACCCAAAGATTTTAAACTAGTGTGTTCAACATCTCGATGAAAACTCTGCCTCCTCCTGAGAAAGAGGCTCCACTTCTTGCCTCCAGRGAGGCTTGGAGGAGCTCCCAGGACCCTCCTCCTCACCCATGGGCTCTACCCTCTCTCACCTGCCTGACTTRAGTGTGAAAGGGCTTCGTAATTCCTCTCTCCTGGGACCCTTCATCTTTTCCCACTTGCATCTGCTCTCCATGAAGGCAGATGCCTTGAAACTGTCCCTTGTAACTCTTGTATGGGGCAAGGTGGCTGTTTCCCCCTGTCTGAAACACCCATAGCTCCTTCTCCCGCAAGCTTCGCAGGGCCTGTACCTGATGGGATGCCAGCAAAGGTTAGTGATTCGSTGCTCCTCCACCTTCTTTCTGTTCCCTGATGACTGAAAATTTTGGCTGACCAAAATTTCCAATTTTATGGAAATTGGATTCCTGCTTACACACTGAAGAGCTTAAAAAGAGGAGCTTTCAAAGTCACCAGTCACTTTTGTGGAGAACCCTTCCACTTGTAGTGAAAACTGCCCTATTGGAGAGAACATGGAAATGAATATGTGCTTCTCGACTCACCTGCCTCGTGTCTCTAAGCTCTCGGTTCCTGCYTGGAGTTTTGACGCTCTTTGAGACTTGCTTGCCACAAAGCTGATTAATTTCACTGCCTTGCAGTCTCCCAAGCAGCCCTCCCCTTTCCTCTCTCGAGGACGGGTAAGTTCCCACACTCTTCAAACCTCTGAAYGCTATCAAACCAGAAAAGGAGGGATGCAAAGCAGAAGAGCTAGGCGATGTCTGGGATTCAAACAGGAAGGACAAGTAACAAGAAGGCTAAAGAAAGCTGCTTTTTTTTCTTTCTKTCTTTTATTTTTTCCCCTGAGTTGCTAGAGGGCGACTGTACCTGATGTCGTCCCTCCAAAATTTCTGCAGCAACCAAACTGGAAACGCACGTACTGAATTCTGCTCCCTTCCAAGATCATCCCCAAGCAGCCTCTTAGTCACTTGCTTCACATGAGCACCAGCTGAGTCTCTCTCTTATGGAAATTCTTTGCGTCTCATCTTTAAAAATAAATACAATAGAAATAAAACGAAGTCTCAGCTGTAGTCCCCAGCGCTGACCCACACACAGAGGTGACTGTGCTCGAGTCAGGAGCTACCAGATCAGCAGGCTGCAAATTCGGAGAGGATCCAGACACCCAGATTCGYTGAAGAGCTGGAGATCAAAGCAGCAGCAGGTGCCCAAGAAGGGCTGGTGGCTGTGAAACGACCCGGCCACTTCGCAGCAGGAGCAGTCCCCAAGGCAGATCTCACGGCGTGCCCCAGATGGCTGCAGGCCACACGCATGGGATCTGCTTCGTGCCTGGCCATGGCAGCACATTGTGCTTGGGGGGCTGCATGTCCGTGATGAGCGCTGGGTGCTGCAGGAGCGCACGGGCTGCCCYGTGGGCTCGGCCGAGGGCTCTTCTGCCCTAACTGAAGCGAGGGCCAGGTTGCCTTCGCGGGTGAGGAACCGCTTGCTTTCCCTGCTAACCATGGCTGAGGGGAGCAGCAAGGCAGAAAGCAGCCAAAGAGTGCAAGAATTCAGTGTCTTCAAGTGGAATATCCTTCCACACCGGCAAACTGGAGATAGAAGCAGTGGAGAGCTGGACTGATGAAGATGAGTAGAAAAACAGGGATTTTTTTTCCTACCACACGGGGTAAACGAATATTTTGGGTAGATCTTTTTGCAGGCTCTCAAGAGCCGAGTTGACTTTCCCCACACGCTCCCTCCTCCTTTCCCAGCCGCTTGCCTGGGTGCATCTCCCAGGGCCAGTCTGAAGCCCTGGGAAGTGCGGCAGCTTCCACGGCCCCCATGCCCCGCCGGAGCTGCCTCCGTGACGGGCCTTCCCCCGCGCTGCCTTTCCCGCCTCGCTGGCGGGAGCTCCGTCTCCCGCGGCGCTCGCGTGGCTCAGGCGGCAGCGCGAGCTACCGGCGTGTCACCAAAAGGGGCTCTGGCCCCGCTGAGCGCTCGTCACGGCTCCCGCGCTCCGCCTCACCGCCCAGGCACAACCCCTCGCTCCAGCCTCAGCTGCCGCCTCCAAGTGACCGTGTCGGGACACACGGCATGCCAGTGGAGCGCCCACGCGGCCAGCAGCTTCCTGTGCAGCACGGCCGCCCACGCGTGCGCTGCTTCCCGTCCCGTGCTACCGGCCCGTTCACACAGCCCCCCGTCGCTTCAACAGCGGGAAAAGCTGGCTGCTCGGGGACTGCTTCCGCCCTCACCTCTTGAACACGCAGGCGCATTTACACACCGGCTGAGGTAAAGGCAACTCAGCAGCGCGGACGTAGTGCTGCAAATGGCAAAATACCAGCGTGCCCGCTYGACACCGCGGGCAGCGTGCTCCTCGATGCAGGAGGGAGCTCCTTGTGGAGACCTCCTCCAGCGYGAGCAGGGCAGACTTGCCCACAGAGCTAGTCGGAACTGGGCACTGGCTTGGACCRCTGCATTTTGCTGCCTGCAGGCCTGCGTGCCCGGGGCTCGTTCGAACAGACGGTTTCCCTCAGTAGTTCTACTCCTTCAGCTATGGCTAAAATAAACTTAGAACATGATTTAGACAGATTTAGYTTTTGAAAAATGTTACAAAATGGCATTTTTTTCTTTCTTTTTGAATTCCCCCCCCTTTTTTTTGTTCCTCCTCTTAATCCACACAAGTTAAAGGTTATCACTGATCTACATTACTGCGAGCATCAGATGATGTTTTTTGCAGCTTTGGCTGCTCTTGAGTAGGGGGAAGCACATACCAGACCCCACCTGCGTTACCCTTCTTGCCTGCAACACTCGAGAGAGAAAACTTAGCTCCTGCAGCTGGGTCAAGCTCCAGTTGGCTGCGGTCAAGGCGAGCACCTGCATTCAAAGGACCATCATGTGAAGAACCAACACCCTGAGAAAAGGCCTGAGTACTCTGGGCAGCAGCCTGCTGGGTGGAAGCGCATGGAGAGCAGTCTTTCCATTGGAAGCAAACTCGGAATTTAATGGCAAAAGGCGGCAGCCGTCGGCGCTTCCAAGCAGAGAGACCAAGAGCTCGTCTTCCTCGCCTGAGCACATGTGGCAACAAGGTGTCCCCAGGGCATCATCTTGACGGAGAACTCTCAGATCTTTCCTTCCAATAGGAAATAGATGATTGCCATAAATATGGAGCACATGGGATGCTCTGAGCCCTTTTAGGTCGGCTCAGAACAAACATCCATTAGCACCCCCACTTCCCAAGCCCAAAAGGCCAGGAATTAATTTTCAACAGCCTTTTGAAGTAGTTATCTATAATTTGCTTCCACGTGACATGCGTTTACTTTGCAAAATCAGATTCATGCTTGGAACCTGGAGCAAAACACCACAAAGCCCAGAGAGACTGTGGAAAAACCCAGCGTGTACGTTATAGAGGAATGAGGGAAAATCATTCTACAAATAAGCATTTYGATGGTCTGTTCTGCATAGTGCTCGCTTAAAGCTGTAGGAACACCGTAACCAAAGCTCTTGCAATTATTTTTACTTTTCTCTATAGAAAAGGAAAAGGAAAAAATATAAAAGGAAATCAACCTTGTGTTGATGTAAAATTGAGAAGATGCTAGAGGGCAGGAGGRAACTACAGTAAGGAGAAATCAGCTATCATTTTGCTAAAACTTGGTCAGTGATGGAAGACCAGAGCTTGAGGACACACAGCTGCAAAGCGCTCTCTCTCTCAGGAGTCTATTGAAGGCACCAGTTTGTGCAATCTCCACTTTAAAACATCCTGACCAAGACCACAGTTCGGGTCAATGGAGCAGCAAATCGGTGTCCGAGTGTGATTCACTATTTGAGAAGGATTTTGTTGGCAATGGGCTGAACAGATTCCCACTTGGAGCAACATCTGCAAACCACGCTGAGGGCATCCGCTGGGCGGTTAGGACTTGTTGGGAAGCGTCTCGCTTCAAGGGTGTTTTGTTTCCAAACAGAATTCCCGTGCTTTTTAACACGGTGTTAAGGATGCCGTGCCTCTACGTTTGTCTACGTGTAATGTTCGATCCGTGTCGTCTCTGTGCCCTTGTGCTGATCTCCCTCCTACCGGGGGGCTAAGACATGGAAGGGCTTCGTTGATTGCCTTCAAGTTTATGATGAGGTATAACAGCAGCAGCTCAGGTTATTAAATGCAGTGTAACGAGACKGCTGGCCCCGTTCTTGCTCTAGCTGGCAAAAGTAAGGGGAAGCTCCACCTAAGCTAGAGCCGAGAGGGACATTCAGGGAAAAGTGCCACAGGTTTAATGTCAAATATGCAAGGTTTCCGTTTTTGGCTCCCATGTGCAAACTAATACTTTCTTCAGTAAAATGTTTCCCAGCAGTTACACAAGCACATCAATTCAGAAGAAAYGGGATACAGCTTTCAGTACCTGTGTCTGCAAGACCCCTTCGTTCCTCCTAGCTCTCCAACAAAATGCACAGGAGTCCACACAAGGTTTAGCTTGTAAGCCCATGAACACGGTCTAAACTGATCAAGATCCTCAAACATGCTACTTAGTGAAGCAGTTCCTGTTCACATCTTGCTCCTCCTACCCCAATTCTGAAACTGTTTTCCAAATCTGTTTTCACGTTGATGATTACCATTTCAACAATGCAAAAGGATATAGCAGCCCACAAAAGTAAAGTTTTTTTTCATACCAAATAAAACCAAGGTCCTTATGGCTGTGACTCGCAGAGTCAAGCCTTAAACCCGTGTTTTTGTACGCTGATACGGTCCCACAGAGTGATTCCTCAAACATGCGGATGTGAACTGACAACAACATGAGATGCTCGAGAAATGAGAGACCAGTTACCAGATCCCTCTTTGGAGGGCCAGGCATTGCAACACACTTAATTTCCTTTGTACCCAAATCCACGATACATCGAAGCTTTCCATTCAAAGCTACCATATGGCAATGCTGCAGCGGGGTGTTGATGTGGCTACCCGCAAACCCCTCTGGTAAGGTAATGCCGCCCCACCATGGGGCTGTGGCCGAGGGACATGAGCGGATACAAAACGAACTCTCATGGCACAGACAGCGTTGCACTGACCGAACCTCCAAACAAGGCCACCGCCCGGGTCGGCTGCTGCACAGCACTCAAAATAAAGTGCTGCCTGAAACGAGACCTTTGCTGCGGCCCGAGAACGCGCTAGCAAGCAGCCACTCCAGAGAACGGCCTTCTCAAGCCCCATATACCTGTGTGCAGGGTCTATACGTCTGCGCCCGCGTTAACCCCACAATTTTAAAGCTGAAGATGGGCATGCCCGCTCTCAATTCTGCACGCTYGCATACGGCTCACGCAGCTCTATTAAGGCATTGCTGTCTGTTTCGCACGGCTAGTTTGATTTCTGGCCCGGCTACGGTCAAATGCGGGATGTTTAGACTGCAGGAGGACAAGTCTCTGAGCTTGTGCTTACCCACCAGTTCCTAGCACCTTGTGAGCTCATGGCCAGCAAGACAAGACCGGTATGAGGAAAACTTCAGTGACATCCYGGAACTGTTAACTTCTCTCAGTTAGCATGCCTATCAGGTACACTAATTGGCCCAGAGAAATTATCACTTATTGGGAGAAGCAGAAAATGAAAGCAAATGAGCAACAAATACGATGAGGGGACTAAGGTAACAATACAAACCTCCCGCCGCCGAGCAAGGCTTCTGCTAGGAYGAAGGAATGGTGACATCTTGTGGGGACTGCCCTGAAGTGAGCTCGCAGAGGGGCTCACGACCGCAGGGTGAAGCAGCTGAAAGAAACACTACCATAGCTTAACACATGTGCCATTTATAACATTTGGTAGAAATTAGGCTTTATTGCTTTTATAGTGAGAATGGAAAGTTTTAAAAATAAAAAGCAGACAGAAAGCTAGTAAGAAAGACTTTCAAAACAAAACTAATGGTGTGGAGTCCAACTAGCTCCGCAGCAGCTCCTTCCCTGGAAGCGGTTACGTTTCTCACTGTATCTAATAGTGAGAGATCTAATATCTAATCTCACTCATGTAATATAAAAATGGCATAAAGGCAAAGCTGTAAGAGATTAAACACAGAATTATGCTGTAAAGGCATCAAATCAAACTTAAAAATGACATCTGTATCAACTGCTTAAAAACACACACATACATATTTAATAAATAAAGCATGGATAATTAAGCCTTCTCTTGCCACCAAGTAACAGACTATGCCAAATGCACTTCTTGAGAAAGCAAATTTATATCAGAATGGGAAATTAATGTATCCTCTATCCCAGTACAGTACCTAAAATTWGAGATGGAATCAGATCACGGAATACCATTTTCCAGGACAAACCTCCAATTGTTGTCACGTGCTACAGCCCGGTGAAGACACCYGGCCGCTCTGACAGTTCACAACAGGCAAACACCGTTTGACACTTTGTAAGCAAGTTTGTACCTGACAAACTGAGCTATAAAAACACGGCATGTACAGCTGAGAAGATGACAGCTTCTCCTAGCATGATGCTCATGTGTTCGTCTCGCTTCCTTTTACCTGAGTAACCTAAGTAAACAGATTACAAGGCAATTTAAACGTATTAGCTAATACAAGATTTACTGGACTTCTGCTATATAGAAATGTACTTTGACACTATTTGCAGTCTTACAAATACAAAATGAGTAAGAATTTTTAAACATTTACTGAGCAGCCATATCTTTGATATTCTGTACAAATCAAGAGGTGCAGTGGAATTATGTACAGAATTTTTTACCCTTTATTTTTGAACAGATTTTGTGCARCTTGGCTTTACTGTGCATTTAAAGAACTGCTGTCAACATTACAGATCTGTTATATTTACTGATGCCAGAAATGGACAGTACAGAAAAGGACAACAGCTCCTAAAGTAAGACTGTGCTATGCAGACATCTGTACATAATTCAAATAGTGCATATTAATCAATGTCTGATGATGAATAATATTTAGCAGCTAATACAGACAATGGCATTTACAGCTACTAGTTTYGTTACAGTAAGTATGGAGGAATGAACTTTTTTATACATAAACACTGAAGAAAGGGCTTGAATTCATCAGGATGTTATGTAATAATTAAAGAAGCTTTCAATTCAACTTGCAGAAGGTTAGTGCAATAGGAAAAAATCCTTTACAGTAGCAATGAAATCATTCAGAACCATTGTCAACTCAAAGAAAATTCACTTTTATTTTATAATCATAACGATGGAACRTAAAAAATAAAGTTAAAAAAGGACAACATGAAGAAAATGTAGTTTACTTCCAGTAGTCTTATGTTACAGTATATCAGTTGTTTCCTCTTCTTGTGCTCCATTCCCTCCTTTAACTTTTGACTTTTGTTAGTCCATCATAAAACTAGAGACACAAAAGCACAGTGAATGTGCAATATGCGGACCGGCATGTGTRAGAAACCCTAGGAATATGTTCACTTTTACGAGGTAAGCTTGGAGTAACTCGGAGGAGAAAACTTGCGCTTCAAGTACTTGAGAATGTAAAGTGGAAGACAGCTTACAACAGTGATTGCTGACACTTTCCACAGGAAGGTCACAGTTGTGATAAAGGCAACATCTGCAAGAATAAAAAAAAGAAAATAAATAATGGGAACTGATAACATGGAAGCTGAGACTWCCATGGAGCAAAGCCATTAAAACTCACTTAATTGTTCACTCGTGTCATTGTTTCGGGCCATGCAAGAAAGCAACAATAAAACAACACAACAAAAACTCCAACAACAAAAACATTATCAACAAAACGCACACACAGACCACAGAAACAAACCACCAACCCAAACAACGGGTTATTTGGAACACAGAGGGATACAGGCAACCCTACCAGGTTATTTCTGTCAATGGACTAATCTTTTTTTTTTCTTTTTTTCTCCCCTAAACTTCAGTAGCCCTATATGTTTCTTAAGCTGCATGCTTCCTATATGCATCCTTAAGGGGAAGCAGGATCTTGGTTTATTAGCAACACTTTCACTTTAAAGGTATGTTAGCGTATGTTATTTTTCTGCAACTAAGATATGTTTAATATGTTTGCTGGAATGCAAACTCCTCAAAAGGAACTCTGCCACAAGGTTAAATGGCTTATTCCATACTCAGATTTCTTTTCYTGCGAAACAGGCACAATAACTGAATGGTTCTAAAAACTTTTGAGAAAATAATAATAACCTTAAAATTATGAGAAAATTAATTCATATTATTTTACTTATTTTAATTGTTGCCATGGATTGCAGCCAAAAGTTATTGTTTTTTTCTGAAAAACATTAATAAGGATGGTCATTTCAGCTGAAGACTGCTGAAATTTTTTGACCATATTTACAATAGTCAGATTGAAGTTAATTAGCATGAAAATAATCCAGACCCCAAATAACCCACGGATTTTATACTGCTTTTCAATTATTTGCAATTGTAAGTATTGAMTGATTTACTTTTCAATATATTTTCAAATATTTTATTTTGATCATCAAGAAAAGTTAAACTTCACCTACCTAAGAAAGCTCCAAAAGACACTCTGCCTATACCTGTTCCATGAAAAAGGAGGAAAATGAAGGGATATATTGACAGAAAATAGGAAAGTTACATGAAGAAAAAAAAMCAGGCAAAAGATTAGCTACACAAAAGGCAACGAGAAAGATGTTAGCATTAACTGAAATGTTATCGCCTCTCATAGGACAATCTGAATTATTTTAAATTGCATATAAAGTAAAACAATATCTTGAGAAAAGCAAGATGCTCTATGTAATCATGCTCTAAAAATGCGAGTAGCTGGTTTCCTTATGTCACTTGATTTGACTTCACAGTATAAGTCACTGTGTAAGCAGCCTAATTAAAACTCCAAGTTTTAGACATCAAGGAAAATTCACTTCAGAAAGACGCAGTAAAAGCACTGCTTTACTGCTCCAATTCTACTCATTAATACATACTTTAATACATACTTTGCATATTACACTTCAGTATTTAAATTTGGTATACAGTTTTTGCCTGAGCCTGCTTTGACATATTAAAAGCCAATGCTACACATCTCAGGAATGTGTCTAATCAGGCCATTCTCTGCAATTAAGTCAAATAAAAACCTAAAAACTGATTTATTTCCATGACTCAGAGCTGTAGGGTAGTATGAAGCATCCACCTTCCCATTCTGAGTTGTCATACTCATGGTATCATTTCTTTTGAGATCTGATGATGTCATTCACAAGAAGTGAAATTATAGAAAAAAAAAATAGTTTATTTGCATGTAAAACCAAGACACTACTGGACTATTTTCCTTGACACAAGGAAACTGTTCTGGACCCTGAACCGTAAAGGTTCATCACTTAGGTTTATCCTACTTTGCATATACAAAAGAGGTTCTCCACACATGCAAAATTTTAATTTGACAGATTAAATAAGAATAAAGCATTAATGAGAAATGAACCTAACAAACATGTTTTCTCAGATCAGCTAATGAATAAACCACAGTACGATATGTCTTTACAACAGTCCATGTAAGTGTAGCCTTTTTAATGTCCTTCAGTGAAGATGAAAAACACAGAACTTAAACCTCCAAGCTGCAAGAAGCCATGCAGCCATTTACTTAGTCATATGGTCAGACTTGGCTAGCAAACTCATGTTTTTTCTTGTTTTTTTTCTTTTTTTTTTTGAGAAATAGTCTCTATGTTTTCACACTCCTGTGAGCCCTGATGTTCTCACTGAACATCTATCTACACAAGATGCAGGGACTGGTCATCACCTATACTCAAGACTTATAGAGGTGAAACAGCAAATTCTGTTTTATGAGAAGTTACTTGAAGACTGGACCAAAGAGCCTGGACCTGTTGGTGCTTGTTCTTCTTGTTTGCAACCTGAGTGTGGAGATTGAGGAACCACCCAGTACTCTATTCAACTGTACGGGCATTGGTATCAGAGAAACAAAACTAAAGAGAAACTCTAGAAAACCTGACAGAAAGTGTAATACAAGTACCAAACCCAGCAGACTTTTTCTCCCCCCGCCCCCCTTCCCCTCACTAGAATTAGATTCTCCTGAAGTCTGGGAATTAACAAAATACCTAAGACAGGCTTTGAAGCATGAAGTGTTTATAAAAATACATATATATTGTAATTATACTTGCATTGAGCTGAATGGGACATGAGCAAGTAAAAGCAGAACTCACAGTTCCAGAAACTAGCATGTACCATTTAAATCTCTTATGAGAAGTGATAATTTAAGAAGAGCAGTTTTGCTCATCAGTTTCTGAAGAATATACAGGAGAAGCTAGATTTTATTCCTCGTGAGGCAAAAATCCTTTCCTTTCTATATTTTGTAAGTTACATCTGTAAAAAACATACTATGGCTGGGATATCTATATTCACTAAAAAATAATTTGATTAAAAAAAGTCCATTTATTTTGACACTGAGATCCTTGACTGTTAAGACTCGCAGTTAAAATTTGCTCCCTCCTTTTATCTTGTGAACTAAGAATAGAGTTCATTTATGAAAAATCAGAACCACAAGGCACGGTATGACATAAGCACAATTTAAAAATAAAGAAAACCTTATTACAAACGTCATAAAATTATGAAATTAATGTTTCTTAAATAAGGAATCCCAAGAGCCTTCTGCCTCACTCTGTCGTTAAGCAATACGTAAGCTCTTTTAAACTTTAGGGTTAGATCTAAGGAGATGCACTTGGTGTGGTTTCTTGACACAAAAATAATAATTCATCAGTTTGGTGAAAGATCCTGAAGAATCTTGAAGATTAACTTTTATTAAATTATATCCATTTCAGTAGTGCAAAACACAAAGCCAATTTAAGACAAGTAGTTTTTGCTGCTGGAAGATCAAACAGAGGAGGAGGTAGGAAAGCATGTATGGCTTGAGTAAACTCTATCACCCAGATAAAGCACATTAACTGGGAAAAAAAAAAAAATCTGTCAAATCCTCAGAAAATAGGACAAGAAACTATTTTAACCCAACAGGGTAAGTCTAATTTGAAGTCACAGTCATATTTCTTATGCAGAAAGCTGTATTTCACAAAGTATAACATTCATAATGACAAAGCAGAAAAATATTAAGTCAGTAAGTCATAAAGTACAGTTCTTTGCCAAAAATGCTTTTGCTATTACTCACCAAAGTATTCATTTAGAAATGCAAGAGAGGCCACATAGCAGCCAAGACTGAGGAATTCAGCCACCACCATTAACCAGTGCCACGTTCGTATGGTCAGCGCAACCATCAAGAGCTCAGTCAAGATTAGGGCAGTGAAGGAAATGGCAACAACATGTACAAATTCAGATTCAAAAAGCAGCAGGGCTCCATACATCAGAATACCACCTAGAAAAGGCAGAAAAAGTTAAAAATGTTCTGTACAATGAAATTCTAACGCAATGTCTTCCACAACCAACACGCTGCACATTTTATTATTTACTAATAAACCTTCTCTTAATTTCTATAAGACACACTGAACTAGGTAGGAGAACAGCAGTCATACTGTACTTTGTGGGTGAAACAGAACCAGAAGTCCAACAGTAAAGAAATAAAACTATTAGAATTAAACACCTTTTAGTACAATGTATCTGATGAGCTGTTAATTAAACTCATTTTGTCTAGAGCTATAAATAAATGAGAGATTGTTGAAAATATAATTACTTTTAACTGATTACATAATTCAGATTTCTTCAACAGCACGTCTGTCATTCCATGAAACAAAACTACTGTGCAAGTGTATGCAATGTGATAAGCACTCCTTAAATTTTTTTCTGGATTAGTATTTAATTAAAAACATGTCCTTTTTTTTTTTTTTTTTTTTAGGAGACATGCATCAATAAAAACACCAATCCATGCTGCATTGTGAACAGGCCTGGCACACAACAGGAATATCGATTTACGAGATAAACAGAAGGCAATATATATAACTGTTGATGAAATGTTATAAGCTTTGGGAATTCAAACTGCAGCTGAAAAACAATACTGTTAATAGCAGACAAAAAATTCCCAGTTCAGTAAATTTAAGAATCTTTCCTACCTTGGTAAATACTAATTAAAACCCAGATGAGGAAGGTCTTAAACGACAAAGATCTTCCCTAAGGGAAACAAGAGAGAATAGGTAAATGGAATAATAAAAATAAATAAATAATCAATTAAAAAAACCTCCAGAAAAATAGACAAACAAACCCCCTACTTGATTCATATATTTTTAAATAGAGAGAAAATAGAGAGAAACTAGACAGAACTAGACAGAACTAGACAGAAAAGCATGTAAGTATATAGAATCATTCTTTCAAGTGATACAGGCAAACAAGCTCTACTTGGTTTTACGATTCATCATTGCAAACTTGTGTAGAAATAACATCTGGAGCAGAACAGTTAAGGTCTTAAACAGAAAGAAAAAAAAAATCTACATTTAAGCTGTCCATCAAGAAAAATAGCATTGTATACCTACTGACCTGAATCTCAAGTAAAACTTTGTTTACTAGTCCCTTCTGAATATCAAATAAACTGTTTGCATTTGCAGAATAAACATGACCACTACTTCAAGACTTGTGTATGCAACTATTAACCTAATGCATCACCACCTTATTGTGACAGTAAGATGAAGTTTGAATCATACACATAAACCGAACAGTAATTTTTGTGCAAATAATCCTTGCATCCTGTGAAAACACTGAAGAACTAATGTAACAGAGTTAAAAAGATAAGCATTTAAAAGGAAAAGACAGCAAAAAAGCAGGCATTTTACCACAGAAGTGGTCATGCTAGAATAGGTAAGAATCAGAACTTTGCAAAGAAAGGTGCTTTAGAAACATTGCAGCCATAGAAAGTGATTAACTAACTTGCTCCACTACTTCCCTATATGCCAAAACATTTTCTGGATACATGGAGTTAATGATGAGATGCTAAAGGTATTTTCATAATTTTAGTCTAGAATGCTGGTGACATATTAATTAGGAAAAAAAAAAAACTGGTACAAGGAAGAAAAAAACCTTTATCATTATTTTTTAAAAACTTCTTTGCTCTTATCTACTTATTTTCCTTTGAGCATTGGGCACTAATTCTACCTTAGGCCACAACTCCTAAAATTAATGAGATTTATGAGATAAGAATGCGTTGGAGTTTTGGTTCCCCTTTATGGAATCACAAAGGGGTAAACACACACTACTGAGCATCTATCTAGAAAATATTGCCAAGAGGCAGCGAAGCATTTTCTGGCAGAATTAGGGAGCCCTCTTGCTGGTACTTCCCTTTCAGTTTTCATCTCTGTACTCCTAGATGTAACTCCCTAGGAGACACAGCAACAGCAAAGCTGA
The DNA here is from genome assembly GCA_003342815.1 of Eudromia elegans. Taxonomy (NCBI): domain Eukaryota; kingdom Metazoa; phylum Chordata; class Aves; order Tinamiformes; family Tinamidae; genus Eudromia; species Eudromia elegans. Next base: position 1,061,045 of record PTEX01000020.1, read on the forward strand.
ATCACTGTGCCCTCCAGGGCATGGCACCACACCTACTTTTCTGAACTTTGCTTATTTTCTCCTGTTCCTGCAACAGAGAAAGAGTCTGTCAAGGGCTTATAGCAATATATCTTTTTTTCCTTTCAACTCCAAAGAGCTTTTCCAGCACAAGCATAGCCCAGAAAAGAGGCCCTAGGAATGCCATTCCAGTGTATGCCAACATGTGCTTGAGTAGAGATTTGCATTTGGACTCCGTAATTTGAAAAGGGATGTGCTGAAAAATACACCTCATCGTGTCATGAGTAATGTTGAATGCTTGCAAGTTCTTATAATAAACATCCAAAATGAGATTACATTGTAATAGTGAAGTGAAACAAAGCTTGTGTAAAGCATATGAATAATTTCTTGTACTACTCATCCATAATCACTCCACAAGCATCTTTTGCCCCAGAACATTACACTGAACAACACTTCCCAGTTTCTCCACATTCCCATTTTTTTTTCTTCTAAGAGGATTGAATTCTACTCATCTAAAATTCATACAATTAGATACAACCTAAACCAAGGAGGTTAAACGATTCAATATCTTCAAGAACTGTCACTTAAACCTAAATAAAAAGCTTAGTCTATATTCACCTTCATCATCTCAGGCACTTTCAGAGCACAGGTTAACTTCTAGCTGTGGAAATATCATGCTTTTAGGCCCCATCAGCAGGTTTTCACAGACAAGGCACTATTTTTAGTAGTTGTGAAACCAAGCTTTCTGGAGATCAGTCAGAGGCTTAAGTCTCATAGACAGAAAGAAACATTTAAAGGTACAAAGTAAAGAAAGTCAATCAATATCCCCTCAAAAGAGAATAAAAATCTCACCAACATAACTAATGGCTAATTAAGCCAAACTGAAATGATAACGTTCCAGAAAATTTGGTCTGCTTTTAAAGATGCCAGTAGTGATTTCCGGGGGATAGAAAAATATAAATCTACAATATAATCTACCAGTTAAAAAGGAAAAGGAGCTGTGAAAGAGGAAGCTTAAAACACCTCCACATCAGAGATCCTGAGTCATATTGAAAGCAGCTTTTATATCAATATACTTTCAAGTTTGGGTTATTTTAGTCCAGCCATTGTTGACTTATCAACAGCTGTATTAACAAAGCTGAGCAAAACATTTGGTCCTCTGGACTATTTTTATGACACAGGAGTCTGCATTACATTAGTTATGCATCTGTCTTGCCTGGAATACCTTAAGAAAACAATTGTAAGAATTTACAGTTATAATATCTTTGTACACTGGAGATTTAACATGTGTTCATATCTGAGCACCGAGGACATTCCTACCTTTGTGAGATCCTTATAAAGTTCTGGATACAGCAAAGCCATTTCTGGTTTCACATCCTGATCCAATACTAGAGAGAAGACTGGAAACATAGTATATATAGTTGCATATCTAGGTGAAGGGAAAGGGCACAAATTAAAATTGTGTAGTAAAGAAACATCAAACTGATCTATCGAGTTCACTTATTCCTTGGATGATAATGGAGTTAAACTGTTTTTTCCTACCCAGTACTGAGGCAGTTTAGCAATGTAGCTTTGGAAATGCAATCTGCTCTTGGGCTTCTCAGAGCTGTCAACTGTGAGAAGTTACAGAGCTTCTATACATGTTGAAAATAATAAATGCATTTACTTCTTCAGTATATGTCAGCCAGTCTTATTGTCTGGCACCATATTCACTTTCATATTCACTTTCACAGCCATTTGTAAGACCTTTTGTCCAAATTCATTCACAAATGATGCCAAGAAAACCAATGAAAAACCAAGTCCCTGGCATCACCGTGTAAATGGACGAGAAAAGTTCTTTGCAGCTCCACAAGTGGCTTGAATTTTAGCATGCATGGGCCAGTTGTGCATTTGCAGGCCACACAGCATTGAGCTTTCCTAGGGCTTGCATGACTTTTTACAAGAATTTATTCTTTGCCTCTGCACTGTCAGAAGTAGTCAGATCTCAGTTTAGCTATGATTAAAGTAGTTGCTATTAAAATAAAACAAAAAGTATAAAAAGAAGCTGCTAGGACAGAAAGAGAACAGAGCTAGACATGAACACAGGAATACACCTCAGCTGTACGACTTGGGGGAACTGTATAACTAAAGCAGTTTTTGCAACAAGACCAGGGTGCTTCCAATTCTGCACATACATTCAGCCAAATGGAAACATATGGAACAGACTTGCTGCAGCGCCCTTTCAGAGGAAATTTCACAGCCAGCAGCTTCAGCTTCGTATTTAAATGGTCAGAAGAACATGGGATCCTCGCTGAGGGCTGTATGGCAATCGGGTAACAGCTGAAATTCATTTATGAGATTTCCTCCATTGTTTTCACTCCATATGTCTSAGAGGCTACATGGTACCTTCTAGTGAAGCTAAGCAGATCTCTCTCTCCGGAGAACTTAAAATGATATTTTCCCACAGGCAGCACATAACCAGCCAGAGTCTGATTTTTTCTTTCTAGACTCATTCCAAGTCTTACTGTATTATCAATGATAAATGTATGACAAATATGGCTGAAACCAACTACAAGGCATTAAAAAAGATTGTTTTTTTGGATATAACTATTACCAGATACCATAGCTGCTCATTTTAACTTACCCTACCATTAGGAATCCTTGGTACAAGGGAACAGATGCAAAATAGAAGACTGATGAAAATACAGCCTAAAAACAAACAAACAAACAAACAAAAATATAAACTCTACTTAAAAAAGTAACAAAACTGTTTGACTAAGATTTCATAACATTTCATAGAGTGCCATTGTATTTTTAAGTATTATGAAAACAAAGTTCTAAATACCTGCATAGTTGAAATAATAAGGCCTCGGTGCATGACAAACTGACCAAGTGCTGCTGATCTTTTGTAACTGTTTCGACCATGTACCATCAGCAGCCTACCTATGTGTTTAAATTGTGTGATAGAAAAGTCGGCTGCCAGGGAGGCTTGTTTTCCCTCCTGGAATAAGACAAAAATATTCCAAAAATGACATTAGTGTAGAACATGCTGTTCAAATTTCAAAATTTCAAATAACAATCCATTTAAAAAGTAAAATTTGCTCCTGCTTCAGAAATCATCCCTGCAACAGGACACAAGGGGTATTTTTTTGTGTGTATTTTAGGATGCAATGCCTAATATTTAACTGCCTACGCTATAAATGCAAACACCCACAGAAATCAACTATTGTGTATCGTGCTTTTCTTGCATTTTATGTTTAAAAAGATAGAGAATATAGGAGCAAAGAGGGTATTAGTTCAAAGATTAAGTTTCTTCTCTCATCTTACAGCAAACTTTAAACAGTGACTATTTCAACATTTCTAATTAAGAATAAAACCTTCTAATCTCATATTATTATACTATCGTATGTCACACATTTGACAAAGAAACTGGTAACATTACCTTGCCTTCAATTCCAATTCCACAGTCGGCTGCTTGGATCATGCTGACATCATTTCCTCCATCACCTGGAAAATGTCACTGCAATATTCAGCTCTTCAGAAGTTTTACTCTCCTGGCCTTACAGTATTTTAGAAATATCTTATGTACTTTCAAATTCTTACAGTTCTATGGTTTATGACTAATGACTTCAGCAACCAAGCCTTTTTTTTTCCCCTCTGTGGAATAAAAAAAAATCACCGCACCGGCACTTTCTGTCACTTTCTGTTGCAATACTTAGCTATGTAACACCTAGCTGTTAATAAAGACGTCTTTAGCTTAGTTTCAACTACTTCTCAATGGTGCCATCTACTGCTTCACTTTATTATAGATTTCAGCTACTACACATGCAGGCTGGGCAGCAGTTACCTATTGCACACGTGCGCTTCCCAGTGTGGTGCTGGAGCAGCTTCACGATGTGGGCTTTCTGAGTGGGCGAACATCGGCAGCACACGACAGCCGGGCACTGACACGCCAGCTCTACAAACTCATGCTCATAGTACTTCAGACAAACCTAGGGAAAAACATATTCTACTTTTAATACTACACAACACGGCATGTAGTATAAGCCAATAGCAGTATGAAAGAATTCTCTTTTTACCAAAGCTTTTTTGCGCAATCTCCATCTGAGAATGACAACCCCAACCGATGTCCTGACTGTGACTTTTTATTGCAGACTAATAAGACTCTCTCTTTCCTTTGGCTAGTTAACATTCTTTGGGGTTAAGAGAAAAGTACTGTATCATATAGTATAGAAATTTTACTCTGTTGCTACACAGAAGACAAGGGAACCAGCAGAACTTGTTTTCTAAAACACATATCCTCTAATTAGCTGTCAGTGAAAAATGACAGTGACCACAAGAAAAATTTAAAAAATATGGACAAATGTGGAAGACACTGACATTTTAATTCTGGATGTAAAGGTACAGATACATGTAATTTGTCAGAAAACAACCTCTTACCTCAAGTGAGTCCCCAGATATCACCAAGGCACAGTCATGCTTCCTTCTAAAGGCATTGAGTTCTAAGTGAGCCTCTCCTCGAGTGGTAACCTAGAGGAAAAACACAAACAAGAAATCACACATAACTCCTTTAGAAATATTTTGTTATATTCTTAAAAATCTTCCTAAACAAACCCATTTTGAAAAAAATCAAACCCAGGAAGCCTTGATTATTCAGCTAGTGCTTTATCCTAATGCGTGCCCAATGCTCATGGAATGTATCTACAAAGTCTGGAAAAATTAAAACTCAAACAAACAAAAAAAAATATCTGTGTAGACAGCTTAATTGGTTCCTCAAAGTGAACYAAGGCTAAAAAGGAAAGAACAAAAACAATCACAACAGAAAATCATCAAGAGAACTTTAATACTGTAAAGCATCTTAATTTCAAGCTGACTGGAGTAACTCCATCTTGGCAGGGATAGAGGCACCCAAAAAAGCACCCAAGTTCAGAGAAAATAAATAATAAAGAAACCCTATTAACAACTAGTAAGGTGTACTCTTGTTCCTTCTGTTTGGAAAGCAGATGTAGAAAATCTCACATGCACTGAGAAATGCTCACTAGCAGTAACTCTTTTGGATTTTGCATGAGTAAACATTCAAGATCAAGTGGCACAACACATAAGAATTACATTATACAACTTTTGCTCACATTACTCTTAGTACAGAGGTGCCTAGTTCTGAAATTAAAATAAATAAGTAAATAAAGATTCAGAGGTTACACCAAGTGGATTTTGGTTTGAAGGGACTGACAGTAAGTTTAGAGATATTAAAATGCACCTGCAAAAAGCAAAACCCAAACATACACTTGATTTTTTTTTCCTCCTTCCCCACAGTTAAATATGTAAAGAGAAATATCCTACTCTGCCAACTGTTAGAGACCAAGGATTGCACAGACCCTCTACAATCCCTCTACATTACAGAGATTAAGATATGTCAGCACTCGGCACATATCAATGAACACTGACTGACCACTCCATTCTGATTTTTAGTTAACAGAAGAAGCTTTATTTTTTAAAAAAAGCATCTCTTGATCAGTATACCAATTCATTTCATTGCAAAATAAAGCTGAGAATTTTAAAAATACAAAAGGAAAAATATCCAAAAATGCATATTTTTTGGAAAGTCAAAGTAGCAAACATTTTATTTACTAATTTATATTTAAAAGAGGACTATTGAAGTGCCTGTCATTTTCTTATATTAATCTCTCAGTTATTTCTTTGCAATTAATAACAGCCACAGAAATAATTCTCTATGAATCTATTTTCTAACTAACTTAAAACTTCAGGTATTCTAAATTAATAGAGTTTTATGCTGATCTCTTCTTACTAGTTGAGGTAACGAAAATAAAAATCTGGCTCAAACTAAATAGATTTTGTTTAGGAAGACTTAATTTGTGGTGTTACAACACGGAAAGGTCAACAAAAATTGATCTGAAGTTTTATCAGAAGCATTAATAATTTAATTGCAAATAGTAGTCTGCAGGGCCTAATTTGCTATTCTGATGCTTCAGAAGAARCTACATTTCCATGTAAATTATATTCAAATAATTATTTCTGTAGGTGCAAGTGGTTCATTTAGAACAAACACAGACGTATTATGTCTGATCACACAGCATCAATCAACGTCTGGAAAAAAATCTTTATTTCTGTTTGAACCCGGTGGAGCTGGTGCTATGCAATTATAACCAAAATATACAGAAACAGACACTCAGTTTAATTCTCTATCAATTCTCCTAGACTGTTAACAGAACACAAATAGTTTATTGAAAAAATCATAACCCAAAAAATCTGATTTTCTAATTTTGATGTGAGCTATGTCTATCCAGTGGACTTTGGCATCACAGTTCATTTCAGAAGTCTGCCTTATTCCTCATGGTTCTATGAATGGAGATGTTAGAGCAAGCAAGAACTCTATTCACATAGTCTTAAATTCCTGGAGACTTCTGGCTCAGCACTTTCACACAGGCCTTTATCCATCTTTCTTTGGAGGTGCATTTCTCTGTCCATTTCATAAATGTATCATGTACTACACAGCTAGAACCTGGCTCAGCGGATCCTGGGTGCACGTTTCTGGAAAGTATCTACACTTCTGGAATCAAGCCTCTTCAAACAGAAGCAATGCTTTACAATTTCAGAGCCTTGAAAAATGGTATAGTCTAACTGTTATCCTATTGGCTGAATTATGATACCCACTACAATAACACATCAACTTTTTCAACAAGCAGCCAACAAATAAAGCAGCATTGGTGTTAGCCCATCTCTCCTTTAAAAAGCCAAGTTAAAAAATTAGAGCTATACTTACAGGTCTGAAAATATGGATATCTTGAGTCCGAGACACCAAGTGAGAACTTTTTGCAATGCAAGTTGCCGTCTCCAGTTTATCTCCTGTTAACATCCATATCTGCAAAGAAAAAAAATTAAAAGTTAATTCTGTTTGGCATTACTGTGACTGTTCTCCATATTTAAATGGCCTATCTTCCCCATCTTTTTCTCGTGCCCTCTGCCAGTGAAAATACACTGATGCGTGTATTTTAATTAAAAGCTAAGGAATGGGTATTGCTGCAATAACATGCTAAGAAGAAAACTATTTTGATTTCCCCTTCCCTTGTGACATGGGCCAGTGGCTCAATTTCCATGAGAAATGAGCGGATACTCTGTGGAAGCCCACTGCAGATTGAGCAGAGAAGGCATAAAAGCCTTTCCCTATGGCCTGACACCATCTTGACCAGAACAGAGCACGCAATGTATTACAAGATGGATAACTAAGGAGAGAGTTCAGTGAAATGACACAAGGCAACTGTCTGACCCCAGCTAGAATCTGCCAGAAAGCAGCAGCCAAGCCAGCAAACAGGATGCTGGATCCAGCCTCCTTTGGAGCCCTAGGTCAAGCAGAACAGACCACCCAAGAAAGAACAACCTAAASTGCCCAGGTTATTACTGAATAATTACAAGGCAAGTTAACAGCTGCAATTTGATTAAATCACAAGGCTCTGTCTGCTGTTCTCTCACCTACAAGAAGGTTTCTTCTCTTACCTTCAAAGCAGAATGACTTGTTCAAGCAAAACAAATATTGTTTATGATTCAGTCTAACCAATGTAATGTCAACGTATTTTCTCTGTACAAAGATTTTGTGGCACTTTACACCAAGGAGAATTTATATAATCTTACCCACTCCCCTCAGTCAATAAATATTCCTCATATCTTTACTCAAATACTCGAGTAGGCTCTTAGAGTACTGCAAACACAGCGCAGTCTCTCATGCACAACTTTGGCACTACATCTTTAATACGACCTGAGCAAACTGCAAGGGCAGTTCTGAACTCTAACTAAAATAACTTTCTTGATCTTCACTTACACTTCCCAGTGTTACATGAATTTTGTGTCAAACTCATTCAGTATAAATTTCAAATAGGAAAGCTTACTGTAGGGGACTGTAAGAGGAGAAATGACTGAACTTGCATACATTCTTCTATTGGTAGTTCCCCTACAGAAGCAAGCTTCTGCAGTGAAATGTGTGGAGGACGAAGGAACTTCCCCTATAATGCCTATTTGTTCCCACTGGTGTATGCTCAGAACATACTTATGACTTTGCGCAGTTCTCCTTCATTTGAATCTCACTGTATACAAACATAAATCATGTATCTGTAGAGAAAAGTTAATAAATGACAAACTGGATGGCAGCAACATGCATTTAGTACCTTTATTCCAGCATTTCTTAACATCTCTAGCGTTGGTCTAACATCTGCTTGCAGCTGATCTTCTACTCCAGTGAGACACAGCAGCTCCATTTCGCGCTCCAGGCTCTCTACAACGGCAGCCACCTTCAGGGTTCTGTCATGTATGCTTAACTTGGCTTGGTTATATCGGCTCTGGTTGCACAAACACAAAACCACTTAGAAAGACCTTGCTGTGACTTAAAAGTACACACTCACTTTATCTATTACTCATCAGGCTATATATTTATATTTAAACATTTTTAAGAAAGAATATGTTCTAAGAAGTGAATTTTATACACTGCTAAACTTACATTTTTTTGGACAAATTATCTCAGGAAGGAGAGACCTTCCAAAGATCACTCAAGAAGTAGGTATCACAATGGCAAATGTGTTCATCATTGAGAGCTGGTAGATTTTTAGGCAACACTGAACCCACAGAATTAACGTGAGACTACCTTCTGGGAAAATATAATCCAAACATACCATAAAGCTACCCTATGTTTGATTGCAGAAGAGTTACTAATGAGTAACAATATGACATACTATACGGCATACTATATACAATATGGCATACTATAATTATCATTTCAAATGTTTATTTTCTTCCTTGCCATCTTAACGGAATGAAAACAAACAAACAAACAAAAAATATAAATGTTGAAGTATCTAAACATGCTAAAGCAAAAGAGCTCTGCTAAGAATATTTAACATTCAATTCCTCCTYCTTACCTCAAAATCTTGGTACTGTTCTTCAGTCAATGATTTTTTGGCAACAACCAGAGTACGCAGTCCTTCTCGTGCCATATTACCACACTAAACAGACCAAAGCAGGGAATAATCATGTGAATATTTAACTCTCTGTATTGAATAAATGTTTCATAATACGTGCTAAAGGYGGATATCCGTAGCATAACATTTTTGGCTTCTTCAATCTGTTATGTCAGCTTTAGCACTAGATAAAATGTTTTCCAACCAGTATATGGACAGAAAGCATTTCAGTTAATTTGTAAAGGCTTCCCTTCACTGATAAATTTTGAYTGAGTAATTTGATTTGAGAAACTCCTTGTGCATACTTCATGTAATCCTCAACTCTTCATTCCYTAACCTCAATAGTCATCTGAGGAAAGACCTTCAGAGAAACGCTAAAGAGACTAACCAGTCTCCTTCTAACAGTATAAGGCATCTTGCAGTACTTGAAGAACAGAGGACTGGCAGTGTAAGACCATTCTGTGGAAAAGTGAGAAGACTCTCATGCCAGCACCAGCTTTTCAAAGAGGCCGGACTTTGTGCTGTAAGTTATATGTGGCTATATGTATTCCTTTTAATTCAATTTGATACCTAGTTCACCTTAAAACATGCCTTGTTCTTCATCAAGGTAAATCATAAATGATTTGAGCTCTGYGGATTAGCTATTGGGAAAAACTTTTGATGCTCTCATGAACATCAAGTTAATCTGGATATGATACTGTAGTGAAGATATATTAATAACTGAGAATTCATTAAACTCTAAGAGGGTGGGTAGCAAGTTTCAAACAGCTGTTTCAAAGTAAGCACTCCACAAGTCTACACAGATCAACGAATGACTAGAAAGCTGTCTAATGAAGTTCATGGGCAACTGCTAAACTTTCAAACTTTGAGACAATATAGTCTCTATTCCTGAGAATTTCTGAAACAAGCTGAGAAAAACTGATGTGACAGGAAAACACAGAAAAATCAAAAAGCAGATATTCAGCAACAGGTAAGCTTTCAGGGAAGCATTTTTTTTTCTGAACTTTTTCGTAGAATATTCTTGAGGAACTCTGTAAGAGATGGGCAAACATGCCATAAKTACAAAAATGCTGTATTCTTATTTGACTCGAGAGAATAATAGCTAAAAGTTGTCTGCCTGAAGTCATGGAAATAAACATCGGAAAAAAAAAAAGCCCTTAAAAACTGAGAAACTGAGAAAAAAAACCTCCCTTAAATACAGGGCTACCTGTATCTAACTTCTCAAACATTAACAGTAKCTGCTTATACTGCAAAATACAACTTTCAAGGGAGTCTCTCTGTAATTTTAGCTAAGTCTATCTTTAACTGAAGCATAGGAGTTAAGAAAGAAATCAAAACCAGCTCCAAAGACTTGGCCTTTTGYCTTTGTATCTAAGCAGTGATGTCGGTTTGTTTCATTCAGATGGAGTTAGGAAAGGTGATGGGGGAAATTTTAATYTTTTGCGACCTCCAGTTGGAAACACATTACTATAAACTTTGCCCCAATCACTTAATTGCAGTCATTCTCTCTGTAAAAACAGAGTGAGATGACTTTGCTCAAACTACCCTGCAACAAGTGCTAAAACTAGCAGAAAGCRACGGGGATTTTGCTTTTTGCAGCTAGAGCAGGTAGGCAGCTTTATTCTTTACTCAGAGGAAAAGYAAAATTACATTTCAGATTACATTTCCACTGACATCTCATTACTTCCTTCCTGAAAAGATATATGTTTCCCCTCCTCCTCCCAGCTGACCACCAGTCYTCCCTATTCTCTTAATTCTTTTCACAGACATTTGCATTAGTTACACTGGAGACAGATACGCTCMAAGTGTGATGTGTTTGAATTATCATTGGCACAACTGTTAGTTATCAGCCCRTCACCTGCCCTTAAGGTACACTGTGGAGAGCTGAATACATTACTTCTAGATWACTGTAAGCACCAGCTAGGCAGAACAAAGCACTATATAATATATTGTCAGAAATAAAAACCATCCTATGACAAGATGTGGCAAAATACCTTTAACACATACAAATCTGCTCATACATTAGAAGCAGCTACAAATAGAATGAAGAATAATTACCCTTCAGCTCCCCCCAAATAAAGTGGTATGCTATTGGTAAACTAGTYCACTCACAGAAAAATTCTTTCAGGKTGAAATTTTAATACACACAGAATTAAAAATAATTGTAATGCAACAGAGCCAAATTCTGTTGATGGTAGAAAATACAACTAGCACTTGAAAAAGGTTTTAAACATTAAGAATGGTCTTAAATAGCATGATAAMGTCCATCTTAATGAAAAGAAAGCTGCCTAGTGCAAAACACTTATTGATTTGACCTCATAAAGCTAAATAAATTAAACAAGTATTTTACAATTAATTGTGTATCATTACCGCCAAAAGTAATTTTTATGACATTTTGCTAGGTCTTGAGGGAGTTTAATTTATTCATGTCCCTGAATAAATCAAACTGCCCTGCAGCAGATATTGATTCATATTGCCAATACCATTATGAACATACATGGTGTAATCATTGTATTAACATATTGTCTGCATGTTGGGTCAAAGAAAGATGATTACTGGTATCTACTACAGCCGCACAGGGAAAGATAATCAGCTTAGAAATTCAGTCACTATCACATTAAATTTAAAAAATACGTGGAAAAAAGTTATTTCAAATCGGCTGCATTCTTTATGGACCTTCATAATTCACAGTATTCACTCAGCAGAGAGGAGGATAATAGAGCAATTACTAACAAATAGGTTTATAACACTTTTCAGAAGTTCTTAGGCTTTATGTGAAAGGTCAGTCAATGAAAAAAGTTTCCTTTGTTTAAATAGCTATGTTCTGTTAYGCCTGCTAGTTTTACCTTTCATGGGTAATACAAGAATTGGAAACAATTCCAACTCCTTAAAACTCAATCAATACTATATACAACTGAACTTTAAAGTTCMTTATTTCATTGGCTCATGATCTTCTGTCTTTCAATGTATTCCATTCCATTTGTTTAAAAACAAACAAAACACTCCTTATGTTCACTAAAAAATTCTATTATGAACTTTTTTTCTGAAGCACAAAATAAAATATTCATCTGCTTCTCCCAAATAACAAAATAAATGCTGATCGTGTCTCTTACCTCTTCTTCCAACCAATCATTGTACTGTACWATAGTGGACATTGCAACATCTGCACCTTTCATGTAAAATGTAATTTCTCCTGAAGATTCATCCTAAAATTTTACAAAAGAAACAGGGGAAAAAAAAGTCTATATAACCAAAACTATTAGCTATAATAACAACCTTTAACAATGTTTTCTTTTTAGCAGTCAATAACTAGAAATTAAGTAATAACCGAGCAGTGCAACATGAGACAGATTGTAATGATGAAACATTCACTGCATACGCAGAGAATTCATGGTCAGACAAGCCTTTTGTGAATGACAAACTTCTGCTCTATGGTCTAATGCAGAAAGAATGGATTCATCCAGCCTACAAGCCCCTTAGCATTTCTGGAAAGGGCCTCACCACACTGTCAAACTTGTTATTTGCGCCAGCTGCACCTCATGAAACACAGACATGACAGGATCTCTCTCCAGGCTTGAGCTGGCACAAGCTCTGCCTCAAGTACCCCAAGGGATGCCCTGCCCTCCCTTCCTTGTGCTGGACAAGAGAGAACAGGACGAGCTTGGCACCTACTTAACTGCAACTAGGCAATGATCTATCTGATCTAGCTGCTGACTGAAGCTCTTTTCCTGCAGCTCTGATTTTAGGTAGGAAGAAGGGAAAAGTGTGGAGCGCGCATGGCTTAATCGCTCACACAGGTTTAAAAATTCCTTCTTTCTAGCACAGTGTGGCAACTTCCTTGCACKTGAGGTCTTAATAGTCAATATTGTGCTCTCAGGCAGTATCTGACAGATATCTGTCAGATATCAACACATCTCTGGCAAATCTCACACCCYGTGGAGCTGTGCTGCATATGCACACCAGTGCAGGTATCTGTACTGGGTCTGGAAGTGCCACAGCAGCATGTGAACTACTACTGCAGTAAGTTTTAGCCAGTAGTTTAACATTTGATAAAGCAAATATTGTATACTTTACACTCCCAAATCTCAGAACTTGTATTCACGTATGAAAGTAATAAGTGGGAAATTAAAAATGAATGTTTAAAGGCAATTTGCAGAATCAGGATCTGAGCATGAAGCACTGAAATTGGCATATTCCAATGGGATGAGCTATTTGTTCTTTACAGGGTTCTTGGAAACATCAAGGTTAGCTTGAATTTTCTACCATAGCTTGCCACGCTTCATGTGTAGTTATGTCAAATGAGTCCTTTCCATCTGAAAATCTCTCCGAACAGCTAACCTTAAGATTTAGTTTGAAAAAATATGCTGTAAAGACGTTATTTACACACAAATAAAATTACCCTAACTATGATTCCCATGCGCTTGCTCTCAGAAGTGAAGGGGAAGATTTGCAGAATATAGTATGTCAGAATGTGTCCACCAGGGGTCTTCAGTTGCATTGAGGTCAAATCTCTGGTAACTAGTGTAAGACCAACACTCTCTGTCCACTGTACCAGAGCTACCTAAAACAAGAAAAGACAAGACATGTTTAAATGCCAAAAAAGTCAAATTATATCCTTAGGTAAATTAGGTTGAAGTCAAACAGTTGATGCTGGGGCAAAACTTAAAACTCTTCCAAAGGTCCAGAAAATACCCCAATGACTAGCAACTGTCTGAACAAAAAATTTTAATACCTCACATCAATGTTTTTCCATAGAAGGCTTACAGAGATTCTTATGAAGAAAATAAAAACTTATTTATTCCTGCCAATGAGGTATTCAGGATACTTTGTTCAGAAATTACAGTTTTTGTATACACTTAAAAGGACAATCAGTAGAGGTTCTGCAAAAATAGTAATACAATTTCTGTGCCACTAAGTAAAAGACCTTTGCACCATTTCCATAAAACATTTATTTAGATCCAGTATTATAAACAAGTTTAGAATCTGCAATATGCAAATAAATCAAGGACCTTACAGGGGTTTTTTTAATGCACTTCCTTCACTTGCACCTTTTTATTACTTTTTGGGCCAAACATATAATAGCTGCATTCTTGCCATATCAAATGACATGGGGATTTAACTTTTACAATTCTGCGTCCCATAAACATGTTTGTTACTGTCTCTTTTACAAGCCTAGAAAAGCTGCATTACATAATAGTTGCTATTAATTACTATTACACGGCATCTTAAGTGAATATGTTAGTGATTCATAATTTTCTTTTTTAAAATTTGCTAACTCTGAAGTGTGTCAGTTTCTCTTCTCTTTCAACTTATTCTTTAAGTAATTCAGAATCCATTTAAAATGTTATCACACCACCAGTGGATTTATTCCTTCAAAAAAGGAATACTTTAGGAAAATCAATTTACCCTGAGTTGACACACAAGCCACATGCCACATCTGGATGAGAGATTTCTGACAAAAAATGTCTCCTCCTCAATCATGTTTTTATTTTTCCAAATGCCAAGCATTGTCAGATAGCAGATTTTTAAATGAATAAAAAGATAATTATACGGAAAGCTAACGCATTTTGTAGACCATGCAAAAAAAATATTAAAAAACAAGCAAGCTGGTAAGAGATGCAAGTAAAATCCTCAGGCAAGGTCAACAGTCATGATGACTAAGACCTGCTGAGAATTTGATCTAAAGCGAGTAAGTCACCATGTAGCCTCTGACAAAAGTTAAAATAGGTAGAAACATGATAATTAAAAAAGCTCAGTGAGCCTCTAAGAGAGCCAGGTCACTAGTTGTGTGCTCCTTTTATTTCCTGTAACTGTGCCAGTGTCGGCACCAACAAATGAAAATTGAGACACAAAGAAAGAGGAGCATACTTTAAAAAACACACCAATTTTAAATCCCCAAATCACAGGAAAAGTCTTTTTAAACACTTTTCTTCTTCAATAAAAGTACTGTATAAGCTGTAAGTGATCCAATACTCCCAAGGTTAATTTTCAATTTTCACAGTGAAAGGTTACTATTACATTCTGACCTGTAAATTGCATCTTTCTACTAATACCCTATCATCTCATTTGTGTCCTTTTGCAAGCTAGGACTTAAGTGTTCTATATTTGGTGACTCGCATCTGTTTATTATTTCGTTTATGCTTGGCTTCACCAACCACTTGAATTAGCATTTTGTAGCAGAGTCATTTTAGATTCTTATACCTGGCGTACAATTCTTTCTCTTTCAAATTGATCAGGGCAAATACCATAGCAGAAGTAGTCAATAAGGCTCAAGAGTCAAATGGATGCCTAAAAGGCAACTGAGCAAATTTGAGAGTTAACACATTAAGTTAACTTTGGCTCCTGTCACTCAGGATGCATCAGAGCAGCTAGACCTTCACAGCAGTTGAAACAACTCAGCCAATGCCTTAGCAATGAATCTTTGAAGCTTTTAGAGTACCAAACATTTAAAATTTGTATTTTGCTGATGGCATGAAAAACTAAATTACAAAACTGAACAAATACATACATACATGCTGAATGGCTGCAYGGTGTTCGAGAAAAGTGTTCAGAAAAGTGTATCCCCACTATCGTCAAAGATTTTCTGAAACCTTACCACAAAACTGCCTTGCAATCTACTGTGACACCATCAGGCATCCCTGAACACTGATAAGAGATGATATGAAAAAAAAAAAACATTGCTAGAAGAAGCGTCCACAGAGTCTCCGTGCACCTTCCCTTGGTCTCTCCAGAGCTGTGCTGCAGCCATGCCCATATCCGCAGCCGTGCACCTGCCAACCTGGGCCACGATGGCTGGGCCTGGTGTCCTGGCTGCCCTTGGACCGGTTCCACTCCTGTGGACCTGCCTGGTGACCGCCAGGCTGCAGCTGCCACTGCTTACTGGATCTAGACCTGATCCTGACTCAAGTCCCTTCGGTGGAGCTGACAGCTACTGCAGAGCCATGCTATGACAGTCTAGGTAAGAAATGACCCACACAAATAAAGACTTTAAATCTTGTGGCATATATAAAAATTATCTGTGGAGGACAACTGAAAGATCAGGGATGGAAAAAAATTCTCAGGCTACCTCTACTTCTTTGAAGAAGGCTCATGTACCCAATCATCAATTTTCTCACGGTAAATAAAGAGCCTCTTCACTTCGACAATAGGATCCACTTTCGAAGTCAGGTTGCCGTGTAAGAGACACAGAGAATACACAAGGTCTGGATGATATTTTAAAAATTCAGACTATTGCTTTGTAAACAGGGAAGAAGTGGAGATTTCCCCTCCATCTTTGCCAACCACAGTACAAGTGATCCCAACCGTTTCTTTCAGGATTGTTCAACAATTCACACTTCCAATCAGCACATCTGCTTTTTTTTTTTTTTTTTTTTTCCCTTTTAAGTGAAGAATGATTTGATAGCTTTTGCGTCTACCATTCTCAAAACAGAACCTTCATAATTAAAATAAAATGAAATTATTAACTTAAAAATACAGCTTGATCATGTGAAAAAGCTGCCAGTCAATATCCAAGACAAGCTATAGAGTAGTTATTCTTTGTGGGTCTCGAAGGTCATGAAAGTGATGGTTTTATGCTACTGAGTGATTTGCTTTTCACAATACATTGACAAAACAACATAATTAGTCTTGCTTCAATAAGCACACACAATAAAATGAATTAAACAATACAACATGTCTCATACATTACAGCTTCACTTTTGTAAACACAAAAGCTGCTTCACTAAGGGCATATCATTTCCCTGTCTGTTTTTAAATGATTGGCTTTATATCCTTGTAATTAATTTTAGCGACTCTGTTGTCTTTGGACACAAATGTTGGAATTAAATAACTGACCACACTTTAAAGTAGTATTTAAATATTCAAACATCCAGGAGCAGAATACTTTAGAATATAACAGCACAGGAAAAAAACATAACCAATAAATAGCTGGTTTATGGGAGCAAGTGGTCATTAAAAATCGTGACTGATCCATCTTTCCTGACCAAAGGAGAGCAAAGGTCTTCAAAGGCTCCTGTTCACAGCATGCCCCTGAATTGCTTGGGTCTGTGACCTCCTAACCTTATTGCTTTACCTCTTTAGTTTATATGCTTTTATGATTGTTCATTACATTAGGTTGGCTGGCTTTCTGCAAATGAGATGAGCACACACCTATGATGGCTAAGAGACATTTCCCTTTTTTACTAGCTCCCTCCCATATCCCATGAGTTCTCAGTGAATGTTTACGGTTTGCTATGCTCTGGCTGTAGAGGACAAGTGACAGACAAACGAAACTTTCCAGTCTTTCAGAGAAAATGGAATATTGATCACTTATCATAAGAAACAAACAGCCTGGCATAAGCAGGGCTCACATTATGAATACAAAATCAGTTGCGTATCGCAGGTCACTCTAACAATAGGTAAATTCATCTTTTATGATGAATGCACCTACTTCTAAATGTGCATACTTTGTTATGGTTTCATTTTCTCCATACACACAGACAAGAAGAATCCCAGATGAACTCCTCCAGTTTCATTAACTTTATCTTATGTGCTTGTCATTACATTAGTAAGATATTTCCTCTGCCCTCTCACATGGAGGAAGAGTTTATACTTAAACTTAACTTTTGCTCGATGTCTGTTATGGTGGTAATATGCAACATGACATAATACAAAAGACAACTATACAAATAACATTTTTCAAAAGGCTGCAATCAAACCAAATCCATAAACAAAATCTAAGAGAATAGAGTTGTAATGTTGAGAATGTACAATGCATAAAACTAGTTAGGTCTATTAAATGATAATGTTGCTTATTAACCAAATATGTTGTGATAGGTCAGTGCTGAGGTTAAACAGAAAACATCAATTGAACCATTTCCCTAAATAAAGCTCCAGGGTGCAATATTCAAAGCACTTTATTCAATAAAAAATGCTTTTAAAATGGTACTTTGGTGATTGGGAAACATTGGCATCATCCGTCAACCTAACTGCAGGAAAGTTCAATAAGCTAAATAATGAACCATTTACATTATTTTCCTTAGGCTCCAGTGATTTGCAAACATTGCATCAATAGAACTCTTTAAAAAATTATGATAAAGACCTGCTAGTCTTTCACTCTCGGCCTTTTTGCTATCATGTTGCAATTTTTATGCTATTTAAATGTTTGTATAGCTTCTTTTTATAAGACTATTTAGTATCAATTTCCCATTATATTAAAACATACTTGTTTAATATGATAATTCTGTTAGCATTTCAGACATTAACTCTGAGAATCAAACAGAAAAGCTAATGCTGTCTCTCCTAAAATGTTTGGCAAGTACGTCATTATCATGCAGTGCAAACGCACAGGTTTACATGATAACAGCTCATTACCAACGCGATACCTGCACACTTTCATTGGCAGCAATCTCACAGCTGCTTTGTTGCAGATTTCCTCTTTCACTTCCCCTTCCACCCTGAATCCCAGCTATGTCATCTTTGCACTTTGTCAAATTTTCTTTCCTATTTCCAAGGTCAAATTCCCTGCTGTCTTCTCATGGCAGCACTCCTGCAATCTCCTAGTCTTACAGCTGCTTCCTTTAGCAAACATGGGTGGAGAATTGCTCTTTATGGTAGAATTCGCAGGTCCCAAACAACTGAAGAGATAACCAAAAGCACACAGGAAGAGAGCAGCAAATGGGAGGAAAATCTCACAATCACTCTCAGCTGCATGTCTGTGCCTCATTTAGAAATACCTTTGCCTCTTAAAGACAAGGATTTATTTAGTTCTTAACTGTCCTCATATTCTCATACCTAGGTACTTGCTTATACATTCTTTTGTTATGCTGCAGCCTCACTGAACTAATATCTGCAGTGAATATTAGGATATATGCACATAAAAGTATGTATACATAGGCATAAACATGCATATGTCAATAAACACTATACAACTACAATAACAAATAATGTTTATTGTATACCATGAGAGACACACACTCTTCCAGCATTCTCAGTTTGTAACACAGACCACATGCATTATGCAATACATACACACACACACATACAGCTGTTATGGGCTATTTAACCAAAGAAAAACATCTGTAATCCTACCTAGAAGATGCATCAAAAAAAAAAAAAAAAATCTAACTGCTAATTTTTATTACCAAGAACCAGCCACTCATACTCTACAATCCCTTGACATGATGTACTAAGTTTACAGCATCGGAAATGCATGCAATGGCTACTAAGTTGGTACTATCTAAATATGAAGTTAGAAAACAATTTTTTTTTTTTTGTAATCTTAAACGTACTTGTTACTTTTAACAAATACAGCCTGCAGTTGGAATTGCTAAGATTCTGTCACTGCTACATACGGTGCTACATACTCCAACCTATACCAACAATAACTGCTAAGTTGTGGTAAAATAAGGCTTAAAAAAGAGATACTATATTGTAGTATATTGTAGTATATAAATTTATGTGCTTGGAGAAGTATACAGGATTCAGGATGCACATTCCCTTCCTCACAAAGTACAGAAAAGCCTGTTTTGATTATGACTAAGCCACCATTGCTGCCTCAGTACCAGTCTTTACCCATGGCTGGAACTTCAGCACAAAGATACCCCTACCCCAATTGCACTCACAGGCAAACTGACCGCCAAGTGCTCTACTGTCTGGAGTACAAACACATTTTAAGATGAGCTATAATTACTCTTATGATTACTTGGCAGCATTTTGAAATCTGAGCTTTACTCCTCTTTCCTAATATCTCTTCAGAATTTCGGGCTCTAAAACAGGGATATTCACAACAGTCAGTCAGATCTGCTGGGAGATCTGATGATCATCAAATCCAATATATGATCAGAACTAGGAATTTTGCTGAAATGGGCTTTAAATTTTATGATACCCTTTATAGAGTTTTGATAGAGTGCTGAAACTTATGAAGTTACCTAGAGTTTAAAACTGAAAGGCTTCTCTACAGAGTATTTGAGGCTTGAGTTTTTTCTTTTCCTGTTAAGAAATCTAATTCAGTGACATTAGCTAACACACTTGGTTATCTATCTTTCAAAGCAGTTTCATATACCCTTTGAACACATGTGCTCCAGCTTATATGAGCAAACAAGCCCCTCTCGTTTACTAACCTCATCAGGGCTGGAAGCCTGGTAGGTTCGATTTTCATCGCTGAAGTCCTGGTCCACTTCGGCATACTCCGTTTCGCCAGTGACCCCGGCGCGCGACTCGTAGACGGGGGTCACGTTGTGGCACAGGGCGATGGCCTTCACCGCCTCGTGGATCCGGCTGCTGACGCTCTTGCGCACTTTGGGCGCGGCGGACGGCGCCTTCCGGCACGGCGTCGAACTCGTGCTGTTCCCGCTGCTCTGCGAGTGCACCTTTGAGAGGCCGCGCGGCGAACAAACAAAGTTCAATACAGGCAGCAAGGCGCGAATACTAACGCACACGGCAGTGCTCCCTTAAAAGGGCTCGTCAACTCTACAGACATGAAACCGATTACTTTTATGATCCCTAAGCACCTCATACTTTTCTACAGATCTGCTATGTAACTGTGGGTTAACTCATCTTACATCTGCACTCACTTTTCAATATTACAGACCCTTAAGGTAAAAAAATGKCAAATCAAAATTTAAAAATCCAGTTGAGGAGCAAAGTGGCTGGCTAGACTCTACAGAAAACCCTGCTATCCCACCTCGTCTCCACCTTTTCTACAATCCCTCAATAATGACTTTTTAATTCCACCTAAATCTTATAAACTATTAAAACTGCAAGGATGCTTATTTTTCCCTCCTTCTTTCTTTGTCACCTTTGTACATTTACAGACTGAAAACACCTAAGACCAATACACTGAAAAACTTGTGGACAAACACAGTTTGCTTAACAGTTGCTTTTTCTGCAGACTGAAATTTGTCTGTCCTTGGCAAAATAATCTGATAATCCAATACAATAATATAATAAAATAATAGACTAACACATATTTCAAGATCTCATTACTGTTGCGTAACGATGACCCTAGCACAATTCAAAGTGTTATCCCTCAGAAATGCTCAAACATATATGATTAATTTTTTCTTTTAAAAAATACTACTATACATTTATGATTAGTAAGAAAGAACTGCCCTTTTATACATTTTTATTAAGTCATAGTAGGAAATAACATCAACAGTACTACCAAAGACTTCTCTGTTCACTGCAGGGTGAGTAACTCAGAAATCCTCTTCACAAACCAGGCTTTTTTCTCTTCCCTTTTTCCCCCCTCCTCTTGACTGCAGTCTGCTGAACCGTGAACATTCTGCCCATCAAATTACAGTGTTGTCTAATAAAGGGTTTAACTTTCTGCTCATCTGGCAGTGCTTTTCAGCTACTGCTTTAAACCTCTGCATTTGCATTCTGCTAACGCTGATGCCATTACAGCCGCAAATAAATTAAGCTGATTTACTCCTTCTGAATTATGTTATGTTTATTGATGCTTGTATAATTTAATTTCACACAAATTCCATTAAAGATTATGCCCTCTATCACAAAATGCTTCCAGTGGGGAAATATAATCAAGTTATAATAGATTTGTGTGTTACATTAAGATGACAATAGTCTAGTAGGTCCACTGTAATAATAAAACAGAACACAAACAAGGGATAAAATCAATGTCACACAAGAACCACTGCCTAACTAACTGGCGGCTTCTATTACCACAGATTAAATAAAAACCTCACCACACTTTTCAGACGGATACAATTGTTTAATAGTTGCTTGTTTTGTTAAAGAGATCCCTTCATTTTTCCGATTTAAATACTTGCTAGCAACACACACATAATTAAAGCATTATTTAAACATTAAGTAGTGTTATATAAAGCTGAAACAAGGAAAGTCAAAAAAAGTTCTTTTCCTCATATACCAAGAATAAACCTAGATTGGGGAAATTTCAGTCCTGACCGTGTCACCATTACTGAAAACTTAAYTAACCATAGGTATCACTCATTAAAATGTACAATAAACTAGCCAAACCTCTAGGCAAATAAAAATTCTAGGAATGACCTATTTTTTCAGGCAGAATATGAAAATATTCTAAAATATAAAAACATTAAACTATGAAAAATATGGAAACAGCACTAAACAAATATGCCTCCTCTAGTAGACTGGTGTTCAGTCTTCAAACACAATGAGTCCCAAACATCTCTCCTGAAGACTGTCAGTTATTACTTATCGCTATGGTTGTTACTGTGAATACCCAAACAATCCATTATAACAGAAATATAAGGTTGGGTGATTTTTATAAACACTGTCAGGCAGCAATTACTTTCAGTAACCCATCCTGAACCAAATTTGGACTGTTGATCCTTCGCCAAAGAGCTCGGTACTCTCATTTCTAAAGGCACACTGTTGTGATTCAGTTACCATTCATGGATACAACTTACTACGATGTAAAATGAATTCGTTTTATCTGAGAAAAAAGGAATTCAAGACATGGGTTATTTGATCTGGTTAGATGGGGAAATTATATATACATTGAAACTGCAGAGAAAAGAATTATAATATATATTATTTACTGCTTTGCCTCCTGTCTCACAAGCTATCTTGAATTAACTCAGTCTAGCATGGTTCAGAAAGCTTTTTAGCAAGTGAGAGGAAGCCAGTCATAGTTCAAAAACACTGCAACTAAAACATTGATATTAAAACCCTTTTACAACAAATGAAAAAGGGGACACAGATTTATCAGAAGATCAGTCTATGAAATTAATTGAGTTAGCTGATCGTGTTTGTCCACCCAAGTCAACCAGCTCTCTACAAAGCCCTTACATCATGCTGTACCGAAGATTAAAAAAAATAATAATTTTTCCTTTATTCATTTATGAATCTCTCAGGTACTAGAAAGTTTTGCAGAAGTACTGATGTCCTTTATATATAGAGGAGATGCAAGTGATGCTCACTTAACTCAACCTTCCTCTTCCATACCACACTTGACCCAGAGATACATAAGTGAGCTGCAATGCTCTCATGCACTTTTTCAACTCAAATTCTCTGCTATCAAACGTTTGTTTTTAAATAKGTATTATTTCTTTGTCTTCCCCCAATTTTATGCAGTTTCTAATCATTTATTCATTTCTGAATATCGTGTGCTTTCAAGTACACTTTTATAAACCTTATTTTGACATATTTTGACTTTTTTAATACTTTTTAGTTATGTTGATTAACAAAGCTTTTCAATGTCTATTCTTCATAAGTATCTTCAAAGACTTAAGACAATTATTTATCTTACCCTGGATATTTGCTTGTGTTTTGCAGTCTCTGCAATGATTAGCTTACTTTTGGATGATTTGGCAGAAGAAACACTGTACAGACAAGTTAAAAGAGATTCCTGCAAAGGCAGGATAAAAGTAACCTCCTCAAAGAGATCTAGAATCAGGACAAAATCGCACGCTGCATCAGCTCTTTTAAAGAACCATATTGAGGGATCACATTGCTGGTCAAACTATCTGTTTCATCATACTGCTTGGATTCATACAAGTAGAGGAGCTTTCATAGCCATCTCCAATTTCAAGACATATCCAACCACAAGCTCAATGCTTAAAAAACCTCTCAACATTAAAGGTAAATAATTTATAAAACGAGATACCTGTGCATAAGAGTTTATAATATGACTCTGAATCTCATCCATTGTGTCTGTTCCATAGGACACAGTACCTAGGTGGAGGCGCTTAAATATCATCTCATTCTGTGTGAGTGTTCCTGTAATAAAAAAAGATGTATCACAGACAGCAAAAATACCACAAGAAGGCCACAAAGCATAACAAAAAAAACATCTTTTGAAGAAAAGAAATGAATCATGAGTTAGCATCAGTTTGGTTAATTAAAGAAACATCTGTTCAGAAAGACCAGGGTTAGTCACACTGGAAGAAATCACTAGTTCCATCTTCAAGCTGATGCCACCAACACAACTAAGCATATAAGACAAAGAAGAGAGAGAAAAAAAGGCACTTCCCTAAGTATAAAAAGGAAAACAAAGATACAGTATATGGATGGAACTGGATCCTAAATGTCAGTGCAAGAGTTTGTACCACACACATACCAAAAGGCTAAGGAAAAATAAATCATACAGACATCCAGCACTTTGCACTTGAGGACGGGCTTTCCGATAAACAGACATGTCCAACGCGACCTAGAATATGTTATTAGGAAGTGACATCACTTCCAAATTTGACAGATGTAGCCTCCAACCAGAATAAGCCAGGATGAATGAAATTAGTGTTTTCAGAGCCCACTATCCATCTCTAAAAACACAGAGTGCCAGTCACGGATTGACACTTTGCATCTCCTACCACCAAACAGCCACATCCTTGGTTTTGGAAAAGCTCTAATCAAGGGTGGGTGATTCAGGACCCCCTAACAAGGCCTATCAGGCCTCAAGAGAGGTCACTGGCAGCCAGGTTCCCATAGTCAGTTCACAAACAACCATCTTGATAACTACCCTTCCTTAAACACGTTTTCTTATGGTTAATTGAAGTGAAATTATTTTAATGTGCATTAACTGCACATTCAGGGTCATTAGAAAGAGTTAAAATGCAATATTACTTTTATGGTTAAAAAATGAATGCAGCCCAACATTAAAAGCCTCATTAATAAAACTCCTATTTTCAATATTAAGGGTAGAACTATTATTTACAAATAAGAAAATTTACTAAAAGCATTCCACGCTAAATTCTAATTCTTCATGGATTTTTTTTTTTCATAACATGTCTTTGACAACAAAACACAGCAAGCCATAGGGGGAAAGCTAAAAGCATAGGATAGAGTACGAGTGCTGTTTAAAAACAGAAGTTGTTCACATTTTACACATGTAACGGTGTCAGTACCATAAGTGAACTTCGAATGTACAGTAAGGCTGCCGCAGCCTTATGTCTTTCTCGGATACAGCTCCGGCTTCCTCGCGATACCGGCGCAGTGACACTTCACCCTGACTGCAGTAACACCACCCTGCAGCATCAGCCCACATCCTCCTGTACTGTCATACCAGCACCAGGCAACTACTTCCAATAGGTTTCTTTTTGCCTCCTCTGTCATTAGTAACTGGCATTTCCCATTTTCTTCTCCTTCACTGTTCTTCAAGGTTTCATACTACAATCATACTACTGAATCAAGAAAAACATCTGAAATAGGATTTATACGAAATATTTTCGTATAAGCATAATTTTGTGAAAGCCTTTATGAGCTTCTCATCTCTAGAATCAACAAATTGGATTTTATTTTTTTGGTAGCTTCTAGGCAATCAATAAGAAAATCATTTTGTTTACAGCAAGCATCAGAAACTACTTTCTTGCTTTTAGAAGGCGTGTTTTTATTGAAACATTTTGCTGTTAATTAAATTTTTGAATTAGCTTGGATTATTAGATAATTAGACTAGAATTATCCAATTTCTAGTCTGTAGATGAGATATATGAAGATTTTCACAAACAAACTTGAGGGATTAAAATGTCCACTTCTAACAACAGTTACAGCTTTGTTCAGTGATGTTCACTGCAAGAAATTTCCAAGCAAACTTGCATCACCTTTTTGACCTTTCAGGTGTACTAATATCTTCTCACTACCCTCTGTTTTACCACACTTCCCAATTAAAATAAGTACACCTTAGATTCTTTCTGCTGACACTATTAAATCACTGGTGAAGGGAAAAAAAAAAATATAGAAACTTTCCTCTTCTCAGTAAGCAGAGAAGAAAAGCCTTCTGAAGGAAAAGTCCTGGGGAAGAAAGTCTAGAAAGAAAGTTCAATAAAAAATGATAAATTCATAAAAAAAGAAAGGAATTTATACATTCCAGCACTGCTGATTGAGTAATTGCCAGTTTTGTATTACATTTGAGATTGACATGCTCCCTCTTTCTTGGCTACAGTCACAGGAAACATTTATGAAACAGAAAAGCAAGTTTCAAATACAACTGTATCCAGTATTCGTAATCCAGAAAGATTAAAAAGACAAAGAGACCCTAACTATAGTTTGGTCATGTTTCCTTAGACAACTTCTAGACTTTCAACAATTGCCACTATAAAACTAAAATGTTGCTAAACAAACATGAAGTAGATGCATTCAGCAGCTACAGTCCTGTCTTAAATCAGTATTCTAAAAGAAAGCTAATACACCTTGACAACATAAGAGATCTTTTACTTTATCTCTTGAAATGCAAGGGCTTCAAGTATCTGCATGTTGCATTTCTAACAGAGTCTACTTCAGGAATTCAAAAGCAACCTAAAATTGAGCCTTGTTTTTATTCTGTTCAATGGGATGAGTAACAAAAACACCAAAAGAGCTTTCTAATTTTTCTAAGGCTATTTAAAATCTACTTATCAATTCCACACTTTAAGACACTGCTAAATCAAGAGTTATTTGACACAAATTATAAAAAAAGGCTTCCAGAACTTATCCTAGTCAGCATGCGATCCACTACTAGTATTCACTGCTAAATCCTGCTCTAGAACACAGCTGCCACAGAAGGAAAATATTCAGACAGAAGTTAGAATACAATTTAGTATAGAATTTAGTATACAATTGCTGAAGAAAAATTTGGTATGTTCTTTAATGAAGCTAAGAGCTGTTTTTTTTCTTTTCCTTTTTTTTCTTTTCGTCTTTTTTTTTTTTTAAAACTACAATTGTATCATTAAACACAGAGTAAAGCAGGCAAAGAGGAAATTAATTTCTAAGGAAAAAGTCCTGAAGGCATCATTCCCTGGGTGGCAACAGATGTGATTCACAACAGAGCACTAGAGGTTTTTTGTTTGTTTTTGGTTTTGAGAAGCAGATGCAGATCTTTCTGATCATACATTACTAGATTGTAATTTGGACTAATACCAACAATCTAAAAAGGGTAAAAAAAAAAAGGCAAAAAATATATGTAACAGAAAAAAATAACAACTTTTTCAGACGTAATAAGGGTGAAAAACCTTTCATACAATACGAACGCTTTGTTCTGAGATGCTTGCTTAGACAGATAGAAAGTCAGTGTAAATGCAAGCAGTTGTATGGAAAGTTTAATAGAAAATTGGCCTAATCATCTTAATAATGGAACTGCTGGTAACACTCTAGAGACAAAAGTTGTTTGTAAGAAAGCTGGAAAAAAACAAACTTATGGAAAGAATATATACAGAATGTCCCTACTCTATTTGTAAAACCTGAAACCAAATAAAAAATAAAAAGCAATATAACCTATAATGCAGCAAAGATGAGGTCAAAGAAAAGGAAGCGTGTGGCCACTGGATGTTTTACATATTCCGTCCTGGTTAGAAGGCAATAGTACAAGTGGTTAATACCGTTATAACAGCAGTAGTTATTTCCCTTCCGCTTTCTGCTTCCAAATAGCAAAACGACATTAGAACAGGAGCAATACCCTACAGCAACGCGCACGTTCACTGCTCTTCTGACATGTATTCAGTAGACTGGAGGCCAAGAGAAGTCACAACTAAGAATGAATGCCTTTAACAGATCTATTTCGAGGGTTCAAGCAACATGTCTTGAAGTCTCTCATAAGCTTTCTCCAGTCTTACTTTACTCAGGTCATGCTGTAACCCCAGGGTCACTAAAAATCGTGGAGGTAGAGAAGGGTGATCAGATCAATGTGTATCAATACAGCGCAAGCAGGAGAGATTTTTCGGTAAACACTTTTTTCAGTTGCCCTCTTCCTCTGTTGTATTCTCTGTCGGACAGAAAGATGCAACTGATGTATGTCGGACAAGTCTGATTTTCAGAAACACTGAAAATCACYACTCTCACAGTACATCACGTTAGACCCATTTACTAGAAAAGCCTATACACACCAACCTCAAACACAAGGCTTTCCCAGAAAATCAAGGATCCTATTGCTCTATGTATCTGTTCAACTATTATATCTGTTAAGTACTTCATTTGGTCCAAGCCTCCACCAAAACGTTAATTACARAACTCGCATACAAGCGGATGCATTAGTAAATAACCACACTTGGAGGACTGTATGCGTTTGTTAGAGCTAAACACCCAGGTAGTTGCCAAGAAGGGCAGAAAGCTTGCCATCCCACACCCTGAGCAACAGTAGAGTTCAATAAATATTGCCCAATATCTTCGTTCTTTTTCACACTGAAGAGTCTTTTGAACCCAGAGAGGATAAGACATCAATGTTCCACTGCCCTTGGAAAACACTGGAAACGGCTCCCCCCACAACCTCCATAACAGATGATGCCTTTCTGTCAAACTTATGTGTGATTCAAGTCCAAACAACACGGCATTTTGGGTAATGGATTCTATAATTAAAATGTGAGTCCTAAAAAACCTGTTGTTTTAGTGGGTGTTTTTAGTAATGGCTTTGTTCTACATGAAGATAAAAACTCCCTAACAAAGGAATTAATGTATTGCTTTAATAGGCTGCACCCTGAGTTAAGTTTTAAAATTTATGAGTTCTCTGCAGCATTGTTCTTTAAACAATGGCATTGTCAAATGCAACCAGTGAGAAGATTAAAGTTCTCCCAGCAGATTAAGTACAAATTATCTGTCCTCCTGTTTCAGCATCATTTGTTCATTTATCACATAACGTCTAGTATTTCTGGTCAGTGTCAATACGCTCTGCATCCTTGCAGTTAACAGATGTCTTCTCTTGTCGAATGAATTACTTTATGTTTCACGCACTGGTGGCCGCAGATGTGTCACTATAGCAACATCATTAATTTCAGATCTTRCCGGAAACATGCACTCCAATCAAACCTAATTATACCACATTGCTTTCTTGTCCCACAATAAGGAAACTATAATGCAATTATTGGGATACTTCATTTTCTATTCTACTGTGGCAAATGAGAGAGCCACTGTGATGGAYGCTTCTTGTCAAAAAGCTTATTGATGAAGCACAAACCCAATTTACAATCATACAAAGGACTACCTTGCAATTATGTTAGTAATGCAATGCTCCTTAGACTCAACAACTAATTCTCCATCATTTCCAGTGAAGCTTGGGCCTCAGTATAAGATTTTTGCAGACTGGTCTCTGAATTCCTTTTCTTTTTCGGTGTTGAGAAAACCTTAACTTGTTTCCATTTAACTACACCAGCTTTCAGTCCTGATTTTTAAGAGCTGGTGATTAGACAGCTACAAAAAATGGCTGTAAATGTACAAAAATGGCTCTTTCTCTGAATGTTCATGCCCCAAGTAGACAAAAGAATCAACTGATTTATATGGTTATAACTGAAAACTCATGAAAGAGTCCTGAAGTCAACTCTTGTGAACAGCATAAAATCACACAGTGGCTAATCTTACATTAACTGCCTGCAGAAATCTTGCGCATTCCCAAGAGCATATTTTGTATTCATGATAAATCTTACAATGACATTGAACATATTATGGAAAGGAAACTTTGCAGCTAATAACATACATAGCTACAACATATATTGAATATATAGTTATACAAAGTAGCTTAAAATTTGCAGGATGTTTCAG
Organism: Eudromia elegans; assembly: GCA_003342815.1. Lineage (NCBI taxonomy): Eukaryota > Metazoa > Chordata > Aves > Tinamiformes > Tinamidae > Eudromia > Eudromia elegans. The sequence continues at coordinate 1,090,399 of PTEX01000020.1, forward strand.
ACTAATGAAATTGGACAGTGTCTCCCACTGTGGTCTGAGGAGCAGCAGCGGGCTGCAAGACCACTGCTCACTGTTCTGAAGCTGGTCAGTTCTGGTGGACCCAGGGCTCACCTTCCTTCATACCAGCATCCAGCAAACACTGACCAAAGTTCACAGGGTGACACAGGGTTGACTATTAGCTACCAGTGCAAAGCATTTAGGAACTTTGGAGTACTGCTTTTATATATATATTTACATCATTAACTCCCAGATTCAGGGCTGCCTCCAGAAATCAGCAGACTTCAGTGTTCTGCAAGGCCTTTCCAGGCTCAATGCCGGCCACTCTACTAGAAAATTGTTTAAGTGTAGTTTGGAAAGTCCTTTAGTGTAGTTTATTTAGTCTCACTCAGGTATGCATTCTGAAAGGGCTGAACATAAGCTTTTCTTCTTAAAAGTAAACAGGACTACTGTGATAGCATGTGACGTGATGCAGCTTGAATCAGGAAAGGTCAATCAGAAGGAAAGTATAGGGCTGTTTTCGCTTGCATGTACAAGTCTGCAAAATGTATCCTTTCTAAGTTTTACCCAAATAACTCAATATTTTTGCTTTAACATGTGCTACAAAATAATCACACAGAAATTTTAAAGGACAATAACTTCATTTTTGATAACTGCTGCAGCAAGCTAGGTATACTGGTTGCTTTGCTGGAAGTAGGACTCAAACTAAAATGAAACACTTTCTTTTCTGTTTTTTCCTATTTCTCAAACAAGGGAGTAAGTATATTGGTGGGAAGAAAAGTTTATAGATACTTCACAGTTATAGACACTTCAGGAAGCAAATGAGTCAGTAGACAGGGAAGAACATAACTCCTGCATAATACTGTATTGTATGGTTGACTGAATTAACTGTTAGCATTTTATTCAACATGGTTGTCAGGATTTTGAGTGCAATTTGTGTTGGAAAGAAAGATACCTCAAAACTGAAGCATACTTCCAGTTTCATAGCATAAAACCTTTCTCATAGAGAATACAGTTAAGTAGTACATGTTATTTTCACTTGCAGTAAACTAGTGTTTTGAGTACAACAAACCTCATTGCATTATTTTGAAAATGTATTATTTTTGAACATACTTCTCTTCCACACATATGCTGTAAATTACATATTTCAAGTTTAAGATGTGACAACACTCTTAAAAGTTACATAAATTATCATGACGAAGGGTGCAATTAAAATCACTAACTGGTTTCAAATAACATACAAATCATTAGCTAACTGAAATAAAACTTGAGAAGATTTGTTCATTTGCTTTAGAGAATTACCACACTGTAATTAGGAATACAAACTAAGAGAGAAGGTTGCAGTTATCTTCAGCTCTTATGAAATACAGCAGCAGCATTCAGAAGTATATAAGRCTACCTATGTACTATGGAAAAAATATAAACATTGTGACAATATATTCAATATACATTTTGGTTCAAAATACACACTAATGCAGGTGTTCAGCATTGGAGGGACTGTTGATCTATTTCAGACACAGAGATTAAAGTTGTGTATTATGCATTATGAGCAATATGAGTCTATTATGAAAAAGATGAGACACCAAAAATCTAAACTATGTTTCCTCATACACTTATCCACCTTCTAATCCCTTCCAATCAGGGCTGGATTTCCAAGTATCCCAGGTCAAGTGTATATCAAGTACTAACAGACAGGAGGATAAAATCCTAGAGCGGATCTAGAACTAGCCTTTGGAAAAGAAATAGCAATTCATTTCATAGAGAAAAGATGTCATTCTGATCTCATGACTTGTTTTAGGAAAACACTTGCTCTCTTGAAGAGCATTCTTAACTGTTACTGTCACACAGTATTTTAGTAGAAAGGAGGTACACAAAAAAMCAGCATCTTTCATGCTAATCCAGGATCTTTTCAGAGTGCAAGGTCCATGCTAATTTATGGTACTCTTACCAGTACTAAGAAAGGTGCTGTTACTGCAGCAGGAGTGGTTCTACTGGAACAAATGAGATTATACATGGAAGTCAGCATTTGGTAATAAGTACTTGCTGGACCAAGCCTGTTAGCACCATGGGAACAAAACCCTCAAGCACATGCTTACTGTTTTACTGAAAAATAAATCAAAGGCAGTAATCTAATTCTATTCTCCAATTAACATGCTCACATATAGAATAAAGTTTAATACAGAATAAAAGTTAAAAGTTTTATAAAAATCATCATATTTCAAAATTATAACCTGATATACCTGTTTTATCCGTCAGTAAATAAACTAATCGTCCCAACTCTTCTGGTATGGTGCTAGTTCGAACAACTGTTCCAGGAATATTGTCATCTTTCATAATCATCCACCCATAGGCTGCCTTACCCATGTCCAAGTTCACACGCAAACTGCAAAGGAAATGTATATCATAATCAGTGTAAATATTAGGCAAAGTGAAAATTACAACCACAAAAATAAAACTCAAACCTGTTTTTAGGATAACTGAAAAAAATCTTAATGCTACATTTGACAAATTTTGGAAAATGTTTTTCTTTATGTCTGTAGAGTGCATATTGTATAAAATCCAAGGCTCTGCCTTTCAGAAGTCTAGTTTTTCACCTACAACGTTGCTGACATTCAACTCTGACACAAGAGGTTTGCAGCAGAACCCCAAGTGTTAAGTGTGGCTGAGGCACAGGCAAGCTCTTTCTGCTGACTCTGCTCTGAAAGAAATAGTGGAAAGACAGCTAAGAGAGCAACTTTGTAAATMATTTTTAGCTAAAATCCCCAAGCCACAGGGCCCTGAGCCCCCAAGTAGCAGGTTTAYAACAAAATGAGTTTTAAAACTGTCCAAAGGTATGATAAGGTCAAAATATTTGTAAAAGCAATGGAATGTCACAACTTTATCAACAGTCCAGAAATGCTGCTCTAGAGCATAACCAAAATAGCAGCCACAAACGCTCTTCATTTATCCTCTTGCAGTACTACTGACAGAGAGATTATGACTTAGTTGACACACAGCTTAACGCACAGATTGCAATATCCCATAACGATGACACGCATTTAATTAGAATTGTGGGAAAATCTGAAATATCAGCATACATCTAAAAATAGCCRATTTATTCCACACCCTAGTTCCTTCTTGAATTTGTATCGGAGAAGATAATGAATGGAGAAGAATAAAAATTTAAAAAAATTTAYTGTAAAAGATTCTTGCCCATCCCAAATGGTGTTCTGTTCTTTAATTAGCTCTTACTTTGCATTAAAGTCAAGAGCAGCCCTTCCACCAGGTTATATATATTAATTAGTTTTGCAAACTTGAACATAACTTCTGCTGTCTTCAGTCACATGGAAACACTTCTAAGAAATTAAAGACAGACAACAGCAGGGGTAACTACCTGATTCTTTTTACTGAAAACTGCTGGAGTGTAACAAGGAGGAAAATACTTGAAATCGCTTGCCTCATAGTGGTTAACTACAGTTTCATCTAATCTTAGTCAATCCAGAGCTAGTAATTAGCTACCAACACTTCTATGAAATACATTCAGAGACGTAAAGTAAAAAGCAATCTAAGGTACTTTTCTCTAAGATATGTCTGAGTCACCAGGAAGAAGGGCAAAAGATCTACCTCTGTAAGAGGCAAAAATCCGCTACTTAGCTCATTGAGTACACTAGATGAGATCTAGCTCAAAATGTACACAAAAGAACCCCATTTAGTCAAGGTCAATGGCTACAAATATTTTCTCCAGACAGTAACATTCAAATGAATAAAGAAGGAAATCTGTTCATTACATAATTTCAAAAACAACAACAAGAAACCATTTGGACTACTAAACACAAATTTTAACTTGGCTACTAAGACATGATTTTTGTGATGAAAGCTATTTAAGAGTGGCACTCTCATGCACAAGGTGCTCAAGGAAGAAAAAGCCGCTCTGTCACTGAAGCTGTACAAGTTATCCTTGGGATAAGGAAAATTATACTTAAGATAAATTTACATAAAAATTTCACTGGTTAAGAATTTACATCTTTTATTAGTATATCTTACCCATTTTTGATGTTCTCAAAGCTCCCTCTATGCATTTACTTATGATTTGTCTTATATATAATTTAAAGCTAAGGGAAAAAAAATCATCATCATGCTGAGTAGCATTGAAAATCTGTAATTTAAGGTATAGAGGCGTTTTAGCAGTGGTACTAGMTTTGCCCTGCATACTCCTTGGTGAAGCAGAGTCCATCCCCTTTATACTGCACAGGTCTAACAGGAAGCCAGCACCACGGCTTCACGTCCCCAGCAACCAGCATAGTCCAAGGCTGTTTTCTGGCAAGCAGCAAGTTACTGGGTACTTGCCTGWATTATTAACATTCATGAAGAAGCAAATGAGAATAAAATAATAATAAGAGTATAGACATATTCTGGCACTTGACTGAATAAGCTGAGATTTCAATACTGGATKAATTCATTTCAATAACTGGTAGATTTAAAATACTTTTGCTTATAGATCAGTTTTCTTCAGGTCCAAAAATGATTTCCAAGAAATAAGAGATAAAGTTGTCAGGCACTAAAAATAAGTTGACGCTGTTTAACRTCTTTTATGCAGAAAGACTCCAGATAACTCATCTACTAACGAAAAGACACAAAACAGTGTCATATATAGTATAACTAAAGATTGCATTGAAAATATTTCATGTTAGYAACATTATTTTCCAGCATATCAAATTGCATGTGATCCTTAAACACAGCATGTTAATGGAGCAATTGGAAGGCTATCCCAGAAAGCAGGCATATTTAGTKAACATGACAGTGCAAAGTTGCTTGTGTCTTATACTCAGCACTACAGTTATTCCAGCAGGCAAGCCCAAAGCAACCTTCCCTTGCAACTCTTCAATGTATTCTTCTATAATGCAGGGTAAAACTTCCCAGCAATTCATTTTCAGACCAAAACCACAAATTTCATAGTCCACGTTGCTTTTCATCATAACTAGAAAACAGGTACGTTTCTGCTTTTATTCCCTAGAAAAACCAGCGTTGTTGGTAAACAAACAAAAATATCAAAACAACTCCTTCCTCCCATATTTACAAGGCTTTATGTTTCAGTATTTTTCCTAAATGCAAATAACATTAGGACTCCTCTGTGAAGACTTCAGATTACTTTTTACTCAAAATGGGTGTATTTCCCAGCAGCAATGAAGGGCCTTTGCTGAGTGCTTCAGAAAAGCATGTTCACACACTCCAGAAACATTCTGCTTTTTGCAAGTAACAGAAAAGCAATTAAGATCTAACGAAGTTAACAAATACAAATCTAGTGAACAAGGGGATACCGTGCCTAACAAAACCATGCATGAATTTTAATCAAACTTATATGACAGTTTTATCTGAGTCTTGGCAGACAGTAGGAACTTCCTGAGCAGTTCTGTATATAAGCACAAGCTCCAGAATTCTGGAGATAGTAWAAATACAGGTAGTGGCATCCAAAAATAAATGAAGCAATTGAGACGCAAATACTGATGTATTTTTCAGTAGTTCCTTCTAAGTGAAATCCTGAAGATTTTATTTGGGTCATATTAGTGCCCCAAATGTACTAAATCTCCTTGCCTCAAATCTTCCCAGACTCATTAGAGGTAGAAAAGATAAGGTAGAAAAGATACAGAATCTTTAAAAAACAAAACAAAACAAAACAAAACATTAGTGACAAAACAACCAAAAGCGTTCTAATTTTAACCTATTTGCGAATCTTAACCCTCCTTCATGAAATGCCTGTATATTTCTAGTAACAGACAAAACGGAAGCTACTAATTTTAAACATAATGTTCCATAAAGATTTGTCTTGGCAACTAAAGACTTAAAAAACTACTCACATCTTCCTCTTTTAATTTTCCCATTTTTTTTCTTGTTTTTCTCTTCTTCCACATTTTATGTGGATAGGGAAATTGAACACAACTTTCCTTTGTATACATCAAAATACATGTAGCCTACTACATGTATTTTCATTTAGTTTTCCCAGGAGTCTTCAACTTTAAAGGAGGATTAAATCCAACATATTTGTGGTTTAATATATGTAGGAAAAAAGTAAACAAAAAGCAAAACAACCCTGTATAATTATAGTGATGTGGTACATGTAATTTTGAAGGGCAGCAGGCAAGCTAGATAGAGACAATTAGAGGTAGAACTTGAACTATTTACAGAACTAATTACAGGTAGAACTTGAAACCTCAGGAGGACATCTGGAGAACGATTACCCCACATGAAAATTAAAAAATAATTCCTTAAAGTAAGAGTCTGTAGTTAAATATGAATAGAATTCAAGTCAAATATGAATGTCTTTGCACAGGAGATGTAGCATACGCAGCCCATCATATCTGCTTTAAAATTAATCAAGGGTGCTCTGAGACACTTTGATTTTGGGACAAAATAGTCTACGCTCAGCTGAACACCTTTCCAGAAACTGGCCCTTCCTTTTAGGTTTTGGTTTTCTTTTGTTTTCGTACAGGCAACCTCCAACTTCTCAGACAGATCAGCATATTGTGCGACTCGCATATAGCAGCAGCTTCATGCAAGCTAAGATACATCAGGTTCTTCAGAGCACCTGTTATTTAGCTTTCCATAAAAAGGATCTTTACAAAGGCATTAACATTGTGGCCAAATATAAGTCTTCGGTTCAGGAAGACATGGGCAGTTGCTTATGAGAAAATAYACACCAGATATGGCACCACAGCAGGTGTTTCTCCATCCACTTGGTATGCCAATAGCATTAGACAAAGAAAAGATAGAAAGCATTCCTCAGTGCAYAAGAATCCTCTGACCTGCTCTGATTAAAAAAAATCTTCTTGAAGAACATGTGTTCTGTGAATATATACTAAAGGTAGGGAGAAGTTTTGCCTCCTCACCTTACTCAAATGTCTCCTGCCAGCCCATTCCTCTMCTCTTGAGTTTTTTAAGACAGACACTTTTTGACTAAGGATGGAGGTAAAYAGGCTTTAGTAGCTATGAACTAATCCTAATCACTTTCTCCTGACTTAAGAATATAATAATGAAAAAGAGTTTACTCCAGAAGATAGGCTTTCACTGCTCCCTGTCAATTCTATTTCATTAATAACTTCACAGTAAATATAGTCAACACATTTCCTTGATGGGTCTAAAAGTTTTGTAGTGATTATTAGTTGCTTTCAGAAAAATAGAGAAAAATTAATAAACTAAATAAAAACAACACTGAATATTCATGTCAGTAAATGATTACAGATGTTGCATGCTCAAAATCCAAACAAAAGTGCTCAATGAAGATGAATCTTCAGCAGTCTACCAGCTGGAGGTAGTCTTCAAGTCTAGTTCTCCTTTTTGTTGTTTAGTCACTGTGCATGTTTTTTCATCATTACATGGATTACTCTTTTTCATCTTGGTACCTGCTCTGTGCTTCAGAGGACAGGAGATAGGTATATTCTGCTAAGATCTGTGACACCTCATGGCTCCAAACAGCCAATGTTATGATATGTAAATACTATCAAATCATGTTTACTCTAATATGGAACTGGATTGACTTTTACATACTGACAAACGATGACCTTCCAAGGAGTTCTGAAGACTACTGTGCTAAAAGAATGTATTACGCTACACAAAACATTAGAGGAAATGTGACTACATTACTCTCAAAAAGCAGTGAGAATGTCTTAAAATTTCTAGTAGTAAGACTACTATTGGTATTCTAGGCAACGACCAACAGACTCACACCTCCTTTTCTCAACATAATTACGCAGACAGGAATGGATTGTAACTTCTCATTTTATACTCAGTAATTCCTCAAGTCAATTAGCTTCTTCCAGTGCAATTCAGTCTAATAAATTAACATATAAAGGACTGTACTAACCTGACTTCATCGAAGCTAAATGTAAAAATGAGAAGTGGGATGAAAAGCAGCCCATCAAAAAACCAAGCCAGAGAACATGGTCAGCAGCTCATGATAAYGCGTTTCCAAGCTCATTATATTTCATATAATATTTTTCAATCTATATAAAGGCTGCATTCTATATCATGACATGATATAGAAGCATTACTCATTAAAAGAGATTCCTTAAACTACTTAGGAATAGCTCTTAAGCTCTTCCACAGTGAAAGCTTTGAATTGTATGATCTAATATATTCTATCTGCATATGTGAAACTACACATACAGATACTTTTATATCTATATTATATATATGCTGAAACATATAAGCATGTTTCAAATATATCTTACATGCTAGTGCAAACTACAATGATCAAAAGCAGTACTCTTTAGGTAATTGCTATAATGTAACACAGGTTTAAATTCTCTGGAGATTTGGCCTTTGCCCAAGTTCCCCAGAAAAAGTCTTTTTCACTTTTGCAATACTTGGGTATTTACAAAGTTCTGATATAACACTTCCAACGTTTTCTTCACAATCAACTGAGAACTGACTAACATAAATTGTACAAATTTAAGTGTTCCTTTTAAAAAGTCCCAAAAAGCAGCTGATGAACAGATAGATCCCCAAACCTTTAAGAAAAACAGCAAGTAAGCTACTCTCAGACTTTCAGGACAACTTATTTTGGAAGAACAGCTAACTGCCCAGGAACCTCTACTGTTTGGAAGAAGGGGACAAAAGACATTTCAGCTTATGTGTACATTAAAATTAAAAATCCTTCCTAAAAATATGCTGATTAGGCCCCTATCAACTCCTGCTAAATATAAAGTCTAGATGAGACATATTTTTACCATGTTCTTTCTAAGCACTGCTTTCATCTAATCCCCAAGTAATATGCTCTGATCTTACTATATATCCTCTACAGTTCTTAGCAGTTAAGTGGAAGGATGTACAGAGATATAGGACTTGTATGGAGGGCAATAATTCCACTAAAACCTTGTTTAAGTCAATATTTTCTTGAAAAGCTTTCCCGTGTTGTCAGAAATAAATGAGTTCAAGTCAGTCTGCATCTCACTTCTACTTCCAAATTGGTGAGGAATACTACGCAATGAGACTTATTTATTCATTGCTAACTGGGAAGTGTGGTTGGGATGGTGATGTCAATCAAGGTTTGGTGGTACAATACTACCAATCTGTCCATCCTTTTCTTTGCCCTTGGCTGTTGATTCTAAGCTTACCACCACGGCAACCCAAGAGGGTTCATCAAGAGATAGGGTGCCTGGACACCAGGAGAAGAACAGAATAGGTGTGCAGTAAGGTTCACTCTTCAGGACCTGTATGGTTTGTATCAGAATTTTATATATGTGTAAAAATATCCTCAGTTCCAAAGAAAAACGAAATTAAACTTTCATATGACAAAAATACAATCCTAATTTTAAAAGCATTTAAAATTATGAATAAAAAAAGGGTAACCCTCCTAATGGTGATGAATGCAAGATAATTAAATAAAAGGCAGCATAAACTTGACATAACTCTACTTCAGTAACTTCATCTTCTCAAACCTGAGAAACTGGCTTTTCATCAAAAGTAACAGGTTTTGCCYCCTGCTGCTCATCACTTACCAAATACATGACCCAAAAATTCAACTAGTTCATGGTACTGTTGATACTATCAAAACAACATTGCTCTTCACAGACTACAAACTCCCACATTGGTCTCCATACCACAAATCACAGCAGCATGCACACATTTGAGAACACACRTTCCCTGCAGCTTGCTCTGTAACAGTAGTACTAGATAAAAAAAAAAAAAAAGTCAACATCAGACAAGATTGTGTAAACTGATAAAGAGCATATTTTAGTTAATTGTATTGTATTAATTGATTGTATTTAAAGCGAGTAATTAAGTGGTCTCTGTGATCTTGGAGAAACATGATGTGTCTGAGATACATCTCAGTGTGGCTAAAACCAGCTAAAAAACTCAAGGAATATTAAGGAAGAATACTTGGGGGAAAAAGGGAAAAAAAAAAAAGGGAAGAGGTTCAAAATAATTCCAGAAAGGTTTATTTAGTTTTGGGCAGTCCGTCAAGGACTTGCATTCTATTCCCCTTTTCCATTTTATTTTGGTAGGAGTTCAAATAGATTAGCTTTGTGTAGTAAGGCAATTTTTTCAGGGATGTTCCCTAGACTATGCTTTCTCCACAGAATGGAAAAACRTTACATCAATATATCAGCTTAGAAGATTCAGTTTTTAAGGACTAACCATTTCTCAGCATTCGTACACACACAGAACAGCCTGTGCACCAGTGTCACAATGGTTCTAACTTACAACCAGTTTAGAGCAAGGCTGAACTTTGGATGCCTATTTACTACTTTTCCTCCATTTTGCTTGATTCCTTGTACGTAGGGCATGTGTATGTTCAAAATAACCCTTTTTGCTTTATGTTTATACTTCTGAAGTCTCAATCTCCACAGTAATACCTTTCCCACAGTAAAGCAACACTGCTCTGGAAGACTACTCAGAATGCAGATGAATCACCAGCTCCCTGCTCCCTGGAGGAAAATTTTTTTTTTTTTTCCTGTTAATTATAGGAGAGTCTACCCATAGATCAGTTAAATACTGCTAACAGATAGTCATCTCCTCCTGGTAACCTTTGCTAAAGAAGCCTGGCCACGGAAAACAATTTTTATTTCATACCTGGAATCTTCCCAATGCACACACACCATCGCCCTACAAACCAAAAGCCAGCTATGAAAAAAAGTTCCTTATTTGAAATCTTCCTGAATACTCTCAAAATTATCAAAGCACTTTATTTTTGCATGTAAGTTGTGATATGCTTTGCTTCTACCAATCAATCCTAACTTGTCCTCCCACACTCCTTTGTCTTTACGGAAGAGTTATTTTCTCCAACATAGCTTTAAAAATAAAAATAAATAAATACACAAAAGAGAACAACTCTTGGTGTTTCAACACTGCCAGTCCTGTAATTTTTCATCACCAAAGATTTATACTTCAAATTGTATCTTGAGAACACAATATTCCCATGGTTAATATCCTGAGAAGATAAGTGCATAGACATCTAAACAATGCTATGGAGTTGTTTATTTTACTGATTGCATGGACTGTGACCTTGTATACAGATGATTTGTGATAAATAAAAGCTAGTATAGGAATAGATGTACCTATACAGAGTGGAAAAAAAAAAATCTCTGCTAGATTTCTGACTGATCTTCCCCAGGGTAACAGTATGGTCCATTTCAGAACTAAACCAATTAAATTCTCTAATGCTTCCTCTTGCCATATTATCTCCCATAGAAATAGGATTTTCCCATGAGAAATGGATTAGCTCTATCCCAGAAAATATTTTTGAGAAAGGTCTATTCCACAAGTTTACTGAAGCATGTAAGCTGTTCTCTTAAGAGTTGAAAATCAGCTGTTCAACCAACATGATACTCTCAGCGGCATACACCGAGTTGCCAATATATCGAATTTACTCACACCCTCTATATGCTCTTAGTCCTGTTGCATTAAGTAATAAAGATGTAACTGTCTTTTAACCATTTCAGTAAGTTTAGGCTGAATATGTTTATTATGGAACAATATATTGAAGCACAGCAAATGACTCTCTATACACTCAGCTGACTTTGCCTTTCAYTTGTGTTTCTTTAAGTGTATACTTCAGCAATACACAAAATTCATCTATCACTTGAGAACTGCATCCTTTTTGGATGCTTCACATAGCAACTTTCTTAATAATGAGAAAAAATCCCAACAGCATAACTGCAAAAACAGCGAAGTTACGGCAATGACAGTGTTCAGAAAGACGCACACACAAAAAAAGGAAACACTAAGGCCTGTGTAAAACCAATCCAAGTGGAAGCTGGTCTAAGAAGTTTAGCTTACACACTGAAAACTTCTCAACGCCCCAGCAAGTTCCCAGCTAGAACCTTCTTCAAAGTCTTAATAGAAGGKTTTTTTTTTTGTTGTTTTCATTTGTTTGTTTTTTACTATAAAAATAGATTTAAATATTATGCATGGAAACTTCAATTTATCTACAATGTTGCTGTCACTGCTCATCGGGCAGTCAGCGGGCTTACCGGACCAYCTCAGACTGAAGAATTTCAGATGGCATCTAAAATTAACCACCACTTAGTCTAGCTCTACAAACAGAAATGAATAATTCCATCTTGCAACAGTAACACCCATCCAAAGGAAAAAAAAATTAAGAGCCAGGCTTCTCATTTTTATGTCTATAGGGGACAAGATAACCGACCTGGATATTATTTCCTGTTCTAGTTTACCTGCAATCTGAATATACAGTACTCATGCTTAATGAATTAATTAATGCTAAGTCTCTACTTGGTTACACCTGCTAAAAGTTCTCTCATTGTAAAAGTGCATCTACATTATTCAGCCATCAAATTTGAATTAAACATTAGTGGATGAAAAACAGTCACTGTTTTAACCAAAGTCATTGAACATTTTCCATGTTCAAATCAGCAAAGAGCAAACACTATAAAAGAACTAGAAGTTCATTCAAATACATGTTTTCTAACTCACATTCTCAAATATATCAGGATTGCATCCTTATTAATACATTTATGCTAGCAAAGGATTAGATATCCTGATTGCTCCAGCAAGATGAACATTATACAAAAAAACACAACGGTATTGTTTTCGGTACAGCGATCCTTCAAGAATCAGCAGATTTGTTGGCACCTTCTCCTTCAGCTTCCTGATAAGATCAATTTCCTTCACAATGAGAAGCAAGTATAAATTTCACGAAAGCCACATTCAGTGAAATTAGACATCTGTATTTTTCTTTCATTCTTATACGTACCTGATAGGGATGATATAGGAAAACAGGAGGAGGAACCGGAAAAGGTTGCGATACCATGGGCCTACAAATCCTTGCAAGGTTACCATAACAACTGATAGTGCAACTAAAGCCAGAAATAGGGCTTTGGTCAGTTGATTCAGTTCCAGGTCCAGTAAGCCAACCTAAAGGAAGCAATACAAGCCAGGTTAGTCTTAAGTTTCTCTTAAACTGACACTTCTGCAGTGCAAACAATTAGTTATTACTGGCTTTTTTATATTACTCCTATTAGAAATCCATGCATTTGTAACATTTAACTGCATTTTGATAACTGAATTGATTATTGTTCCCATGCCAGCACATGATAAATGTTTCCTGGTTGTAGGGCAATAACAATTCCCGGAATCAGCAGGGGATCTGTCCCGGTTGGGTATTTTGACTGCCTTCATATCTACCACGTCTGTTCCCCCTTCCCTTCATTGAGGTGGGGAAGACAGCAGGGAAGGCAGAAAAGGTGACATAAAGAAAAAGAAATGAGCAARAAAAATTTCCCTCTATCACGGACAAGGCAAAAATTTTGGTCACATGTATTGTATTTGCAGGGTTGCCACCACTCACTTCCTGCAGTAAGATCAAACACATTTTAGAATCAAGAACCAACCAGCAAACATGACTGAGCTACTTTCTTTCTTGTGCAACTAATACACTGTGTTTGTAACTATACCACTCCCACACCAATCTGTAGGTCTCAATTCTTACCACAGAAATCATTTATTAGTTATATGAAACCTTAAYTTATTCAAAATAAGAAAATCATAAGTATTCATTTTCAAACCAAAACAGGAGAACAGAGCTTCCATTTTCCATGACTAAAACGCACTTGATTTAGAAACATTTTAGCAAAAGTATTAAGAGATCCTATCTTTCGCCCATGTTTCTCATGAAAAAAAATAAATTTAAAGCTATGTAACTAAGGCTCTCACCATTTCAATAATGTACATTGTATGCTGAGTATTTATACTCCACTTTTGGGGATGATCCTAGAGCCAGTCAAATATGTGGGAAAATTATGTCAGCAGGACTTTMTTTGGCCCCTTCACAGACGCTCTTTTATCTGTAAGCCTTGCCAGTAAGACCAGTAAAACACAACACTTCCTTAGATAACAAGCAATCTGCAAAAGAGCCATTTAAATATAGTTCTTAAAAATTCCAGCAATCTTGCTTACACATGGGCTCTCCCTTCCCTAGAGAACCAGGCAGCTGAAGACCACAGCGGCTGATTTATCAGCTGCATTTAAAAAGCAGCACAACGAGGACAAATATCTTGCAATTTCCGCTGCTTCAACTACTACATAGTTTATGCTTGAATTATTGAGAAAAATAGGTTTTTGGATTAAAATGAAGAAAAATTAAGCCAGGGAAGTAGAGCATGTTTCAAAGCCCAGATCTCTTTGCGTTGACAAAGGCAGCCTAAGTTTCAGGCCTCGCTGAGGATCAGATGAAGTCATTATTCATTCAGTCAGGGAAAAAAGACTCAATTACCTCAACCTAAAGATGCTATCAATGAATGCAAAGTGCATATTTTACTCTATTCATCCAAATCCCATTAAAAAGTGAAAGGAATGATTTAATCTGGCCTTCTAGAGTTGGTCTTTTTTTTGTAATAAAATAAAGAATCACTGTCTTGCAATATGCATAACCACTACCTCACACTTGTTTTTCCTGCATCACAGCAGTGAAAGCCTATCTCTCCCCGTCCTCTCCTGGCAAAAACCCCACCTCATGATAGAGCCCAATAAAGAGCTTCTTTTGAAAGAATGCCACTTTTGGGACAGAAACATTAAATGTAGCCCACTGCACAGTGATACGTAGCTAATTCAACACATTAATACCTTTCCAATTGATGAAGACAGATGTGAATTTAAGTTTTAAAGYCAACAAAACTGTTTCTGGAGATATTAAAACAACAAAGACCTGATGAATATACCCATTTCTTWAATCTTATTAATATTACCATTTTAWATCTATATTACGCTACTGAACACAATTTCAATATTCTCATTTCTTATAGCAAGTGAAGGCAACTGCAAAAACCKATTTAAAAAGGAGACAGAGAAAATAAATTTTAATAAAAAGGCATTCACTGCTTCTCAAAAGTTAGTTACTACAGCATACTGCAATATATACTTAGAYGGGCTTTTTTTGCCCCCCTCCGAGTTCTTGGCCACCTAAAACAACTTCTGTACTCAAGCCATGAAGCATGTTATTCATTTATCTAGGTTATTCTGCCAGACATTTCATATAGCAATTCACTAATCCCTTCCAAACATTTTAGCTGATTGTTGGAAAAGTAGGTTAAAACTTTTAACTACACTGATWTTTAGCAAAACGGTGGCAAAGCATACTATGTTAAGATTTCTTTACTGCCTATGTAAACTGCTCTATGTTTAAAATAATCAGAATAGATAAATATGACAGGATGCAAAAGAAGTGATTTACGAACTGGAATTATTTGTAATGTTTATTGCTATTTCTCATACACATAAAACAATTTTTCTTCTCCTTGTCATAATATTTGTTCTATTTGAAATAAYTGTGTTAACGAAATTAAACACACCACTGGAAATTTTAATCTCCAAGGGGAAATTTGCACRTAACATCTAAGACAACCACAACAGTTTTGCAAAGGGGTTGCTCTAGGATAATGAACACAATAATTGCCTGTATAATCTAAAATGCTACTAATGGCAACAATCGCAAATCCATTTAGCTCCTCTTTGATTTATGCAGGAAGTTTTAMATAGCTAATGGGTCTTAGTAAAATTATGGCTCATAACAATAATAAAAAGTACGGTATTGCCTATTTAAATAAAAAGTACTATCAATCCAATTTCAAATTAATAAATAATCTGATTCTGAGTCAGTGCGAGATTAAAGTTCTCATCTTCACATTTTGGACTGCAAGGCATAAGTCATGCTGTCCAGAGGAAAAAATCTGAATTACTATTAGCAGAGGAAGGAAACAACAAAAAAGCTTTAGAGTATTGAAGTAGAACATAAACAATATTCTTACGACTGTCTTATGTATGTGGTCTATTGTAGTTGGAAAATCAGAAATAATTTATCTACACTGTTATATTAAAATACAAATTTTTATGATGATCATTGCTCAGTGGTAAAGGTGTCTCGAAATAGTTTAGTTATTTTGGGATCAATTTAATTACAGTTTGAAGGGCATTTAAAACAATTTTTTTTTTAAGCACTTTGTTTAAATATTATCAAAAGTATTAAGGCAGTATCTTAGAGAATGTGGCCCCTCAGCCCTTCCAGCAAGGTAATTATATTTCAGTAATCAGCCTGGTTCTGCACTGAGAAACACCATATTGACTATGATGAAATTTCATGGTATATATACTTGAGATGGCTTTAGGTTTAATTTGCACTATTGAAAAAAAAAAAAAAAAAGAAGTCAAAGTTTTCTTTACTATTCTTAACACATCTTGAATACTAGTCAATTGTCCATATTTTCATTACTACAAACTTTATTTTTAATCATTTTTAATCTAAATTAACTAGAAATCTGAACGTTATATAAAACTTCCATACAGGCAGTCAGGCAAGTAAATATATAAATTATTCACATTCAAATAACACTTTTTTTTTTCTTTAGGTCAACTAAAACCAAGGTTTGGCTGGTTCAGTGGCTGTTCATCCTTTGTAAAAGATGAATTGCTATATAGTCCAATAACACATACACAATTAGGTGCATACTCTGGATGCTCTATGGTTTATTTCCATCATATTTTAAACCCTACAGTAGTAGTATTCAATAACATATTTTTCAAGTCTAAACAGAATGACACATCATTTGGAAAATTTGCTTGCCATAATGTGTGTCACTAAAGCCAGGTACAGCTGTTACAGGTATAAATGTGCCCTCCTCAAAAAACTCTCCCMAAAGCCCTACTATAGTTCAAATTGTTGCCTGTCCAGCTAACCAGAGAGCTACCTTTGGCAAATACATCTATGAATGGAAACAAGAAGTTGAATTCACATTTGTGAAACTTCTTTCCTGAGCAGAGATCTGACAAATATGTTTCTCTATAAATAGACTATCTCAATCAGAATAAAAATCTCTACAACTTGCAGCATTATAGATATTAGATGCCTTGCATCTATTTCTTAATGAGTAATTCATCAGTACTATGTGCAAGAAATCTAAAATTCAAACAATGCTTTTCCCGCCAATCCCCGAGTCGCTTTGCRAGAACACTGGAATAACATGCTCAACAGCTCAAGAAAATGCCTAACAAACACCAGCGAGAAAAACTCTCYGTATTTCTATAAGCAGCCTTGAATTCAATGCCTTTTTTTTTAGAATCAGGCTTTCATTTCAACATCAGGCAACCTCCTTTCGATATTTCCGCTGTCACTGGACTGACGGCTGGCCAGGAGAGCGCTGCAGYTGTCCAAAAAGGCCGTAAGCGGTTTGGTCGGCAGAGGGTGCTGGAGATTGGTGCTGYGACGCTCGAGCAAGCTCGCGCAGGTAACCTGCCAAAGCCGGGGGACCTTTTCAGGGCGACTCCGATCCGAGGGCAAAACTCACACCACCTTGCTTAGTTCACCATTCCAAGCAGTATTTTTGCAATTCGGGTTGTGTAGCCAAACTACTGCATCATAACATTCATCGTAATCACATTCATTAGTCAGTGACATCTTAATGACGTGACGCTGATCCTCAGGTGCTGGGCTACCTTATGCTCTCTAGCTTTGCTATGCATTTGCCACACGAGGACGATGGATGAGAACAAACTGAGGTTAAGACACGGTGCCTTGTTAGSAACATGTCCTCCTCTATTAGCAGCTATCAATTGGAAAATGTTTTTGCCCAGCCCACCCATCAATTYAGAATAATTGCTTCAATAATCTCAGCGATGTAATGATAATAGATTCAACAACCAAAATCATTCATATAATGAAACTAAGACAGAGCTCCATTTTTCACCTTGAAACAACCAAATGAACTTTCAGCTTTACAGACAGAGGTGCCCAAGATTTCACAMAGAAGAGATTCAGGGTTTTAAAGTACCCATAATTCTCTTTATATTCAGTTAAAAAAAAAAGAGGGTGAAACACACAATTTAGGGAAAAAAACAATTTTCAGACATCTACTTTTAAATTGGAAGATTGTTTTAAGATTTMTGATATTTTTGATCTGTTACTTTCTCTGAATCTTACTATTTCCTCTTGGAGCTTGGTTTTCATCTGCTTCAATAGTTCACCTGCTTTCCAGTACAGTCTCATGCAATCAATCCTTTAAATAGACATGGAACTACGCACACTCTCCA